>JAJOZX010001486.1:705000-720000 GCA_023014485.1 Bathynomus jamesi
ATAGTAAAGGGTATCAGGAAATGATTGCCCCTCCCCCTGTACAGAAGAAACTGAAAGGAATAGAAAAAAACAGACAAAACCACGCGAAAGAGCGTTTAATTTTGAATAAAAAACACTTGTTTTCATATCGGGTGTTGCCCCCATTTGCAGCTCTGACGGCCATTAATCGACGGGGGTATGATCCCAGAAGTGTCTCAAAGAGATCGGTATCATGACTCATTTCTTCAAGGACTTCGTTGATCTTTGCAGTCATAATTTCTGTTGAATACCGATTCTGAATGGGTTGTTCCAGCATTAAGGACTCCACCCGATCCTTCATGATGGATCCGACATGTTCACAGACATTAAGATCGGGAGAATTGCCAGGCCATTCATTATTTCCGAAAAAATCAATGTTATTGTCCTTAAGCAGTTGTTGAGTCGCAAGTGCTTTCATACAGGGGGCTTTGTCGTGAAGAAAGGTTGCCTGTTCAACATCCAAAACACACTCGGGGTCTTTCAAAAACGGAATTACATGTTGGGCTAAAATTACATTTCGAAAATAAGGCCCATCCCAACTGGTTCCTCTTGGTTTGATAACCCAGATGAGCTTCCGAATAGAGAACATAATGAAAACACCCACATATGCTGGATTTTTTACTATTTCTCGATACTTCTGGTCGTCTGGGACTTCATCAGGAGTTGTTGCCCAAACCCGATCATTCTGAAAATTTGGTTTTCTGGAGACATAAACGAAGAATTCATCGCTGACAACCAAGTGAAGGAAATCGTCTTCCGTCCATTCCTCAAGATAATCACAAAACCATAGCCGATCTTCAATATTGAGATCACTCTTCCGTGGCTTAGCTATTTCATGCCAAGCACTCAAGCCTTGGCGAACTCGAAATTGATGCACAAGTTGCCGATTGACTATCTTACCACGACGGATAAGTATCTCTTTCGCTACCTCAGAGCAGCTCTTCTTTCGGCGCCGTGATGCAGCAAGTACAATGTCTTTCGATTCTTGAGATAATTTCTCCGGTCTTCCTCCTCGAAATTCTGTTTCACAATCTTCAGGATTCTTATTCCGATTCCTTTTGACAAAGTCTTCTGATCTTTTTAATCTCTCAGCCACCCAGTGTCGAGTTATGAAAGTTGCACCAGCTTCCTTTGCTTCACGAAATGTGACAGCTCGAATGCAGTCAAGAACTCGCTTTTTCTCTGAATCGTTCAAAATAGATGATGCCATGGTTTCTGTGGGGAAAAAAATGGTAAGAATTAAAATCACAGGAATAGAATATAATGGTTTTTATTCAGATTTTAACGCTCTTTCAAGTGGTCTCGCCGGTTTTTATCTATCTCTTCTAGTTTTTGCTCTACAGGGGGGGGGCAATCATTTCCTGGCACACGTATATATATAATTGTGTGTGTGTGTGTGTGTGTGTGTGTGTGTGTGACTGGAATGATGTCATTAAAAGGAGTTAATGAAATGTTCTTTTACAGTAGTGATTTGCGAAACAAAATTTGTGGTGGTACCTGTTTGACATTGGGTATGGAGTTCCATGCAGTTGCTCCTTTGTAAGAGAGAAAATTTCCTGTAATTTGCATCGAAAAAAATGGTTTCTGCATGAAATCATTGGAAAGTCTTGTATTATAGTTATAGCTGGTCTGATGCCAGTAATTGCCGTATTAGTAACATTGTACATATTGATAACGACAGTTAGTTTATGTAAGTCATTTAGTCTCAGCATATTCAAATCTCTGAACACTGGAGAGGAATTATATTGTCTGTTATCATTGTTTGAAAGAGTTCATTGGCATTTTTTATGAATTACTCGTAGTTCCAGCGGATATCTTTTATAATTATTTATACTAACCCATGTTGTAATGCTATACTGTAAGAATGGATGAATAAATGAGTAATACACTAATAAATTACTCGCAATCACTATCACTTCCAGTTAATACGGTCGTAGGATATGGCCAAAGAAGGTTTTCTGCGTTATTTGATCCCTTTAAAGTTCGTACTTTATTAAGTATTTAATTAAATCACATTTGAATACAATTTAAAGGGCTTGATAAAGTGTATTAAAATGAATCCTAATAAATTACTCTTAATAATACTCTTAATATGATCCTAAACTGTGACAAAAGGTTTTTGTATTGTTCACTTTTAGGTTTATATTTTAAATAAAATAAATAAAATTATTTCTGAGGAAACTTTTCAATCCCTCCTCCATAAAATAGGTTTTTGTGGGGTCGATTTTTTTCGAAAAAAACGAACCCAAACAAAATACGTCGCATCACTATATATATATATATATATATATATATACTGAAAAGTAATTTGAAATAAAAAATGAATATAAAATACCGAAAAGTTTGTAGGTTCTCCAAATTTTAAAATTACATTTTTTCAGTATGTCATTTTCTGTAAAACTTTCTTCCATATTTCCTCTGGAAACAAAGCAAAAATAGCGCTTCCTTTCTTTCTTTTGTTTCTTTTATGTTAACTGAACGATGATATCAAAATAAGTTTCCTATGACATGATTAAAGTTCAAATTCAGCATTTCATAAAGTTTTTTAAATTAAATTTTATATCTCTCTCTCTCTCTCTCTCTCTCTCTCTCTCTCTCTCTCTCTCTCTTTATATATACAGTGGCGGATCCAGGGGGGTGAGTGGGATCCAGCCCCACCCACCCACCATTGATAGAGAGGTTTCGCATTCCGAATGATGTTTCCTGTCTCAGCAGGGCCGGATTAAGACCTTTAGAGGCCCTAAGCACTTAAAAGATTTTGGTGCCCCATATATATGTAATTCAAAATATAAACAAAAATAAACCATAAAATAAAATTTTATTTTTTGAAATGAAACAAAACTTACAGTAAGATGGAAAATAATGTTTATTTTTGTATACTTCCACTTCATTTATATTTGAAAAGTTTTCTCCTACTTTTTTAATTGCAAAGTCTTTGATCAGATCCTCAAAACTAATCTTACGTAACACATCTGCTTCTATACTTAGTAGAGATAAGGCATCCAGCCTGCCTTGTTGCATAGTTGTTCTGTTGGTATTTTTAATATACTTCAACTGAGAAAATGAACGCTCAGCTGAGCAATTTGTGACCATTAATGTTAAAAATATACGAAAGGCAATTTCTACATTTGGGAAGGCACACTCAATATTGTCTTCTACAATTATTTTATAAAGTTCAGCATGACTGAATCTTGTTTTTACATTTTTTTTTGCACTGAACTTATGGTACACATATGAGTGAAACTGCTGAAGCTCAGCAGAGAAATTAGTGTTCAAGTCCTCTGGGTAAGCATCAATCATCTTTTTACAACCCTGAGAATACCTTTCAATTTCAGTAGATGATGAAGTGGTGACATTATGTGGCACATCACTTAGAAAAGAAAATCTCTCTGCTATTTCTTTGTATATCTCTCCTCTTCTTCATCTCAGTTTCAAGTTTGTCAACAATTGTGTAAAAGGTGGTGATAAGAAATTTATCTCTGGCATTCAGATATACTTCTGGTGCATCTCCGTCATTGGGTACCTTCTTTCTGATACGTTTGCGAGTTTGAGCTGCCTTGTAATCAACATCTGGTAGCATTTCCTTTGTAGCTGCTTCATATAAATACTATATATGAATATATATAATTCAGTTTTCAACAGCTTATAGGCTATAAGCCGCGATTATAATAGTATAATAAATCCATGGTAAATCCGACAATGGAAAATTTCTGTGGTGCCCCCCTTCCCTTGATGCCCTAAGCACGGGCTTATTTTGCTTAATGGTTAATCCGGCCCTGTGTCTCAGTCAACTACATTCTGAGTAGACAAGCGTGCAGGAGATAAATATGACGTTTAGTGCATATCATTTTAGGTACATGTGTACTGTATTAGGGTGGAGTGAAATTTCTTTTTTTTAGAATTCAGTTTTGTAGGGTCACCCAAAAGTTTGTTTGTGGTACTAATAAGAAACCTGTGAAATATTAGCTACCTGCGACATCAACTTCACCGGCCCCAAGGAGGTCAAAGATTTTGTCTTTCAGGTCCCCCAAAAAATTAAAGAAAAATTCAAAGATTTAAGCGTATTTTCCGTTGTGTTTACGCTAGGAAGATTATTTTTGTTTCATTTTATTTGTCTATTTATGTCTTTAACTTTACTCATACACTTTTTTCCCATTCCTCACAGAAATTTGGAAAATTTGGTATTTCATGAAAAATACTAACAAAAAATAGGAGTTTTTATTGATTTCGTTGATTGGTTGATGTTAAGTGTCATTCAGTGATTCAGTTTTCTTTTAGAAGCTCATAAAATAGCTGCATGGATTTAAATATATTGGTTTATTGGAGCAGCTCTCCGCTAATTTAAGCTAGATACGAGCCATGCATATCTCGGCTTAAATTACCCAGAACTCCACACGTGGAGGTGGCTGCTCTCTGAGTTCCAACCTAACCCACCCACCACAATAATTTAGAAAGCTTCTTATCCATTTTTTTAGTCTCTCTTGGTTTCAAATGATTTCATTATTGCTTGAGATGCAATTTTGGTTTTAACGTAGCCATCTCTCCTCTCACTTCCATAAACTGCTCTTGCCGCTTCTTTTACAAGTTTGATACTCCTTTCTACTGCTTGTGTATGACAAGGGAATTGAAAGAGAATTAATTTTTCTTCACTAGTGTTCTCAACCAATGATGTCAATTCCTCTTTCGAATGTTTGGCCGGTTATCAGTAATCATTGCAAGAAGAAGGTTCTCATTCTCATTTGTGAAGGTCCGGGATTAACTAATATCTTTGTCGTGAGTTCAAACGGCTCACTGCTTTCGTCCGTTTCGCTGGAACTTGACGAAACAGTTGCAGCAGTATCAAATTATTTCAGTCCTTTCGCGATCCGTGCTGTATATTCCTCATACTTTTGTGTAGCCTTTTCTTTTTTTCCATCTTTTTGGTGACCACTTTATCTACGGACCCAATCATCATTTTTCGAGACGTTCGTTGGTCATTAAGGAAATCCTTTCCAGAACAGGAACTTTTCGGTCTTTCTCACAACGACATGTCAGGAAGTGTTCACATTTACAAGAAGCTATATCAAAGAGCTTCAGTGAGTCAAGTTTAAATTTGTGAAGCAATGCTTGATAGGATGTTTGGTCTTTCCGACCTTTGAATTGTTTCAAGACACTTTGATATTTTTCGTACAAACCTTGGATGCGCTGCGTTATGATCTTATGATGGCTAGTTCGAATAGAAGCACGATCCCATACAGTCTTTACCACTTTTTGGGCAATGACTGTAGCAACATCATAAATGTTTGGGTTAGCTTCTCCTGACTTAATTCTTTCCTGTCTAACATAAAGGAAATACTAAAGTATGTCTTCGGACGAAGGCAAATAAATTAGTGAGAGATCCTTTGGCGGTCCAATTAGATTGGATTCAGATGTTGAGTATTCCTTGTCTTCCTTTTTGCTGATTCATTCGCGGCCATGGAAGTCAGTATAAAAATTTATCAAAGCAATCGAATAATCTGAAAAAGAGATATAAATTATAATGTAATATAGTATAAATAACAAACCCTACATAATATAATTATGAAATTAAATCTGTGAAAATCTAAACAAATGGAAACCTTAAAATGGTGCTAAAACATCTACTAAAGTTGAGAAACTCCACGAAAGATATAAAAATTCCTATTTTTTGTTAGTATATTTCGTGAAATACCAAATTTTTCAAATTTCTGTGAGAAATGGGAGAAAAGTGTATAAGGGAAAAGTTAAAGAACATAAATAGACAACTTAAATGAAACAAAAATGATCTTCCAAGCATAAACACAGCGGAAGATACGCTTAAATCTTTGAATTTTTCCTTAATTTTTTTGGGGACCTGAAAGACAAAATCTTTGACCTCCTTCGGGCCGGTGAAGTTTATGTCGCAGGTATTTTACAGATTTCTTATTGGTGCCACAAACTAACTTTTGGGTGCCCCTACAAAACTGAATTCTAAAAAAAGGTTTTTTCACTCCACCCTAATGTGTATACCTTTCTATGGGTGCGTGAAACTGTGCGTGAGATTGTGTGCGTACTGTGTCTGCTTGTGAGTGTTCGTGTCTGTGCTGTGAGTAGCATTCACTCAAACCAGTGCGTTTTGCCTTGTTTTTCACAATTTTTTTTATTTGTAACTGATGACCGTCGCTTTAGGTGTCTACTGTTGTACGTTTTCCTGGTAATTAGGTTTGCCCGCGTGAATTCGGGGTTGTCTCGTCTGATTTGTTTGTAAGTTACACAACTTACGAGGCTTAAAAATATAATTTTCCACATTTAGTGCATGAAATGAGTTATGATGCGCTCTTAGTGATTTTTCGCCACAATTCGAGATGAGATACGAGGGTGTCGGGTATATTTGACAAATTGACGAAAATATCAACTTCAAAGTTGTCGAGATTTGAGTGTCCGCTTATGGGGCCATATTGAATCTGTCGCGGTCGTGTCCAGTCGACTGATGTCTTTTCATGTTATGCAGATGATGCTGAAAAAGTTGTTGACACTTTTGCCAACAAAAAATTGGCGGACCCTCCTGAAGTGAAGAGAATTTGTTTGGCGGTCTTATGAGATGGGACGATCCATTGGCACATTTTTTCATAATTCATTTTTCATCACAATTATATAATTCACAGTATACAGATTTACAGTAATGTCAACAAGCTAAAGACTGGCAGTTGTAAATGCAATTTTAGTTATCTTATTAACAAACAAGTCTTCTTTTTTCTGGGTTTGGTTGGACAGTAGACTAAAAATTGAGTGTTCATTATTTCTATTGTCAAGTAAGAGTTTTTTGGATTCGGTTGAACATTAAAAGAATTATAGAGTAACTGTTAACTAGTAATCATTGAACATTAAACTTATTACCGAGTGTTTTCGTGGGTTGGATTGCATACTTTTTAGGTTGGGCTGAGAACCACATCTCAACCCAACCAGCCAACACCCTCCCGAACTAAAGTCCTAGATTCGCCACTATATACCTTTGTTACATTTGGTTAGCTTCCGCCCGAATTGTTCATTCTGACGAAGGTCAAGCTTTTCACTCCACATCACATTAGACCTACAGTTTAACGTAGAATCCGAACCACACCCCACCAGCAGGCCAGCGTCTTAACCATTAGGCCACTTAGGGTATCCATTTATCTACCAACCACTTTCTTTATTGTGTGAAAGGATGAACAGCTGATTTTTGCTGCGCGCCGGCTGCCGTCACCGGGTCTCGAACCCGGGGCCGATGGATTGGATTCGTAGTCAGCGACGCTAACCACTACACCACTGTATATATAATCTATTAGCAGTAAAGCTAATAAAGTATTGGTTTTTATTTCTCGTAAATTTTCATACAAATATAAAGATATTGTATTGCCATTGTTAAGTCGCTTGTTAGGTCTCGTTTAGAATATGGTGTGCAGTAGGCCGGGTCAAAAATGGGAATTTTTTTTTATTTCTTCAAAAGTACACTATGTGAGAAGTTTCATTTTATCATCTTAACAAAATATTAAAATATCAAGCATATGCTACCTCTGCTACCCCTAGCACATACCCCCCCCCCCACCTTTTTTATCCTCATATTTGCATATATTTAAATGGGAAAAAATGTTATTTCTTAAAAAGTACACTACGTGAGAAGGTTTTTTTGATCACTTTAACAAAATATTAAAAAATCAAGCATGTGATACCCCTATCACATGCCCCTCCTCCCTTTTTTACCTTCATATTTGCATATGTTTAATGTTGTTATATGTTACATGATAAGTTGTTTGTTTAATGCTTGATACATTTATGTTTCAGATAAATAGAAATAATTTTTCAGATAAATAGAAATAATTTGCATTTGCATTAATTATATTTTGAATTATCATAAATTATAAATTACATGTAATTTGATTTTACTTTTGAATATAAACTATGACTACTAGAAGCAAGTCCTCAAATGCAGCCTTTGGATATCCTACGGAATTCCCAGCAGCCATGACTCCTTCAAAAGCAGATGTTGTGAGACTACCTTTTTGTGCGCCGTCGTGAAGAAGCTAAATCAAAAGGATCAGCAACTGCTAATGATTGTTACAGGGTTGTTGTAAAAGATATTGAAGACATTTGGATGAAATTTTCTTTTCCTACGATTAACACCAAAGGTATCTATTTTAAAGTTAGTCGACTAATAGAAGAAGCCTCAAAATTGAACAAGGTGCCGTTACATCGAAGAAATGAAAGTTTTGCCTTAAAAGTAGCTCAGTATGTTGAAATGTTTGATATATCTTTTTGTGAATGCTATGATAAGGGAATTGATAGGAAATCTTGCGGGTGTAAGGATAAAATACCAATGGCAGAATGGGAGTCTTTTGTGGGTCAACAACAAAGAAAAAATAAGTTAGGACCAATTGATCGCATAGCTAGTTCAACAAAGAAGAGATCTTTAGCAAGAACCCAGGAAGCACAAAACCGTCAACTAAAAGCACAAGAAGAAATTACTGAAGCCAACAATGTTTTACCATCGGAATTTATAGAAAATACCGAAGAAGACATGGATGTAGATTCAGAGAATCAGGATGTAGATTATGAAGACGATTTAGAATTGACTGAGAATATTCAGAACAGGCACTCCTATAAAAACCTGGCATTAACAGCAGATCGTTATCGTGTAAGTTGTAGAGCTGCATCTGCAATAGTCAATGCAGTTTCAAAAGATATGGGGGTCCTTAACCACACCAACATACTTGACATAAAGAAATTAGAAAAAAAAAGAAATCGCATGGGTGAAACAAATACTTTTAGGTCTAAATCCGAAAATCTGAAGATGGAGTGCTTTGAATTTGATGGAAGGAAAGATAACACATTAACCCAAAGTGGAAAGATAAAAGAAGAACACTATGTTATTGTGAAAGAATCTGGAAGCACCTATGTAGACCATGTTACACCAGATAATGGAACTGCTCGCTGCATAACAGAAGAGTTGATAACTGTTATTACAGACTCGAAGAGCACAGATATTATCAAAGCTTTACTGTGTGGTAGTACTCCTGTAAATACAGGAAAAATTGGTGGAGCCATAAAACTGGTTGGAATTCATCTTAACAGACCAGTGCAGAGGTTGGTGTGCCTCTTGCATTTGAATGAGCTGCCTTTTATACACGTCTACAAAGCCATTGATGGTAACGCAACAGGTCCAAATACTTTTGTGGGTTCAGTTGGGAATAAACTGAAAACAGATTTAACAAAATTGGAGGTAGTCAAATATTCTCGCGTAAAGGGAAATATTAAAGAAATTCCAGCAAATGTTGTGAAGGAGCTAAGCAGTGATCAAAGATATCTGTATGATATGTGTCTGGCAGTGCAAACTGGAGACACTTCTCAAGATCTGTCCACTCGATCCCCAGGTACCCTTCACCATGCTCGCTGGCTAACTCTAGCCAACAGGTTCCTTCGATTATATATCTCAACGCCAAATCCCGAATCTTCAAGATATAGTCAAGATTATTATGCAGTTCTATGCTCCAGGGTGGTTTTGGATAAAATCTCATCCTAATACAACTGGTGGTGCATATAACTTTTGGCATTTAATGTGCTTGCTTCGAAATTTAGACGAACAACATAGATCAATCATAGAACCAGTATTAAAGAATAACGCCTACTTTGCCCACCTATAAAATATACTCATATCAATGGTAACTGACAAGAGACTAGAAATTAGAGAACAAGCTATTCAGAAAATCATCCTTTCAAGAACAGGATTTTCAGGTACCAGAAACTTTGAGTTGCCTCGAACCCTCAATTTCCAATCTACTGACTACACCGAGATGATCGATTGGCAAAAAGAGATCATTACTCCTCCACCGCTGCTATACAATTTTAGCGACGATGAGCTACTACAGGCTCGATGTAAGCCACTGGAGATAGCTTCTTTTCCATGCCACAGTCAAAGTGTGGAAAGGGCAGTGAACTAGTAACAAAGGCATGTCAGGAAAGAATAGGATATGATAACCGTCAAAAGTTTATCTTAAACTCATTAGAATCAAGGCGAAAACTGCCCAAGTTTGAATGAGAAGACCCAATGGAATGAGTAAGAAACATCTGAAATAAAATTTCCTAATGATATTGAAAATTTCTTCCCTTTTAATGTGATAAGGAACAATGAAAAAGTTAATTGAATTTTAGTACATTTATTATGCCTCTAATTTTTTCTTCTAAGCATATTGTGGTACTTAATTAATTTTCCTAATACTGTACATTATTAAATAAAATATTATACGTTAATAAAGATTTATGTCATCAAAAAACCTGAATGTAGAGTAAGTCTCGTATAAATGGAATATTCTTCAATATAGGTCAAAAAGTGAAAACTTGTGCCAGGGGTAGGAGGCTTTAAACAACGAAAATAATTTATGAGGGGGTTCCTGTGTTCCATTCAAACCCCTCACAATATGTACCTTTTCAATATAAAATTTCGACCCGGCCTAGACTGTGCAGTTTTTGTCGACATATACTGTATGACTAGAAAGGGTTCAGCGCCGCGCAACAAACTAAGCTTATTCCATTATTAATTGATAAAACATATGAAGACAGACTCGGAGCTGAATTTGTAAGATTTGAAACATATTCCCCTTGAGGGGGTGAATTAATTCAGGTGTTAAAATTTTTAAATCGTTTTGATAACGTAAGTTATGAGGAGTTTTTAGGAGGGAGGGGGAATCCAAGATGATTGGACCATTACGAGAAAGCATTATTTTCAAAAAAGGGGAGAAAAATCACATACTTGATGTCCTCTTTCGTGGGAATTTTTAAACTGGGGTGTGCTGACCGGTTGGAGATGCCTCTGAATCAGTGCTCCCTTATCTAAGTAATTTCAGGTGGGAAAGTTGTCAATATAATTAATAAATTGTAAAAGTAAGTCTCTCAAACATGATTTCCTTTTATAAAATAAATAAATAAATTAAAAAATCGTTAAGAAAATGCATCACGTAGATTAGATTAAGTAGTTCAATGTTTCATGGTATCCCTTATTTTCTAACGTCCTCTAATGCGTAATTGGGTCCACGAGATAAATGTACGCATGGTGTGAATGAACTCTGGAGCTATTTTTTTCATTATACTTTTTCCTACTTTCCTATAAATCATCTTCCATAACTATTTTCTGTCAGAAGTGGCTGTCTGAAGAGGGAGGGCTTTATCTATTCTATAGTCTACTATTACTACTATATCTGTGTGAAAGCTTTACACGTCTCTCAGTGTAAGCATGGTATCAGTTTTCAGTATTCTTCATTTTCATTTGCTTTTATTTTATTTTAACCCATATTTTCTTTGGCTAACCTAGAGTAGATTTTAGGGTCTTTGTTAGCACGTAACTCTCTCTCATTTTTATAATTCTGTTGTTGTGAAATATAATGATGTTTTTTCCAGCATTTAAATTAATTGCTAAATGGATATAACTATTTCTAAATGAAGTAAGATGATATTAGCATAAAATTAACATATTAATACCTTTTGAACAAAAACCGAAGCGCAGTGTATATATATATATATATATATATAACTGCCCCACCAGGATTCGAACCCACCATCTCTTGAGTAGAAGGTGAGGGGGGGCTAGCCACTACACTACGAAGGAATAAACGTTAACACAACCTGTAATATATTTAGATAACCGATAAACGCATAATGTTTTACCTCAAGAGGTATTTTACGTGTTAACCCTCCCGCACTCGAGGTAATGACTAGCATTTCATTCAAACTATCTGGTGCAACGCTGGGGTCCCATAAATGGAATATCATGCAAAAACACGCGCTTTTTTTTTTTACCTTCTACTCAAGAGGCAGTGTGTTCGAAACCGGAGGGAGGGGACGTTTTTTCATCAGCAAAAATGGTCCGTGTTCATACATGATATTGTATAGATATATATATATATGTAACAGTCAAAAGCCGAAATCAGTCAATACGCGTATTGACTAGTAAAAAGCCGAAATGACTGATTTTGGCTTTAATAACATACGTATATACATGTAACATAATGACCTAAACTTTTACTAGTCAATACGCGTATTGTCTGATTTTGGCTTTTGACTGTAACATACTGTATACTGTATATATATATATATATATATATATATATTATATATATATATATATTATATATATATATATATATATATATATATACACGTACGTGTGTGTACAAGGCACTATTACATCCATTTTTACATAACTACTGTACAGTAGTCAATAATCACTTGAACAAATATACAGTAACACCCCAGAAAACAATTGCAAATTATTGCTGTTCCTGAATAATAATAATAAATAAGGTCTGTTTTTGAATTTGCAATTAATACAATCGATCACGAAAGGATAATATAATTTTGTGGGGAAAAAATCGCAAATATCAGCTTAAAAGTTTGATTTTTTCATTTCCTGAAGGTTTTACTTAATAAACCTTGTCCACACTTGCTATATAACACGTGTTATTAACAATGTTATGTTACATGTTCGAGAATATTAGTGAAATTTCATGTTATATAACGAAAAATCAAGGTTTATAACATGTTAGATGTTATCCGTTTGAAATCGGAAAGATCAAAGGATGTTGCATAACTTGTTATATAACATGTTATAATTGCCTCCAGTCACAGGTGGTTCATATGGTTCATAACCTTTTGTTTATCCTTTCAGTTTGCTCCTCATCACTCGACATTTCAGTATCGACTAGTGTGTTTAATAACATTTACGTAGTGTAGACGTCATTGTTAAATAACATTTTGTTATATAACATTTTATATAACTTGTTATCAACATTGATATATAACATGTTACCGAGTGTGGACAAGGCTTCATACAGGGTAGAAAAAATACATCCTTAAGTAGAACATGATATATATATATATATATTATATATATATATATATAGAGAGAGAGAGAGAGAGAGAGAGAGAGAGAGAGAGAGAGAGAGAGAGAGAGAGAGAGAGAGAGAGAGATTAAATTTAGTTAAAAGAATAAAGGAGAAAAAGTTTTGGAAATAAATTTTAAAACTGAAGATTGGTTTGACCCAATTCTGGAAGGAATCCACAAACAAAAATTGCTTTTAAAAAAATTTCATCAGGAATGGAAAGACAGGATCATAAATAAATGTGAAATGGAAGTAATTTTAATAAATTAAAATAATGATAATTTTTTCACGTCTGCGTAAGATACTGTAATATAAGACTCAAAATTACAGTCTTCGAATATTTTTCCATGAAATCCGACAGTGCAACCTCGAGAATCCCGAATCCTAAAATCCGGTTCCACCAGTTGTCCAGAAAATTTTCTCAGGATTCCAGATCTCACTGACATTCGGCAAACCCTCCAAAATTTCAAAGACTAGCCCCTCTGGCGTGCGGGGAGCTCGTTGCTCACGCTTCGCGCCTGCCACTCCGCCATTTTAGACGCGCTCAGTTCTTCATCAGTTCGGGTATACTCTACATTTTTGTTCTTTGGAAATGGAGACAAAGAATATATTTGGCTTGGTAAATCAATTACACTGTATTATTATTGGTTTTTATTTTAGGGAAATATTTATGCCTTGTGTTGTATAGTACGGTACCTACAGTACATTATTTAATTTTTCATTCTGGAATTCGAAAAATTCCGAAGTCCAGAAAGGGCTTGGTCCCGAACGTTCCGAATTCTCGAGACTGCGCTGTATCGTTTTTAAGCTATATAGTAGTATATAATGAAATGTAAAGCTATATATATATATATATATACTGTAAATTTTGCCTAGTTAATTCCAATGATAATCGGATTCATTTGACTCTAAAAGTGGGTATACTGAATATAAAGAACGCCGAAATCGGGTTTAAATGCAAATCTTTTTCTCTTTCTCCTCATCGAGGTAATTTTCTTTCTGTAAGAGTGTGAATGTTACACTTTTTTCGAGTTAACATTAACGATAAACTCACAAGAGTGTTTATTAAACCGAATTAAGATTTAAATGAAACACTTTGCTTCTACTATATAAACTCGAAACTGTTTCTACAGGGTGTCCCGTAAGTCTGGACCCATAGGGAAAAATAATAAAATTACAAAATAGTCCAAAAATTTATTACATAATCTGTTCAAAGTGTCCGCCGTTGTGTCGCACACATAGTTGAAGACGCAATCTCCACTGCGACAGCACTTTCTGAATCACAGTCGCAGAAATTTCTTGACACGCCTCCACAATGCGTGCTTTAAGGTGGAAAATGTTCTGAAGTTTGACCTCGTACACTTTGGTTTTCAAGTGGCCCCACAAATAAAAATCATAATAAAAAATAATAAAAAAATAATAATAATAAAATAATAATAATAACATAATAAAAAAATATATTATAAATCCCTATGGGTCCAGACTTACGGGACACCCTGTATATGATCCATATAAACATGACTCCTTTTCGACTGTTCTCCTTTTTATCTCCCCATTTTTTATTTTTTTTTCAAATCTTATGATTATTGTAACTCATCATGCGGTTTAACCTATAAATCAATATGCGGATCTCGTATCAAAGTTAATTACCAATTAAAGTGGAAAAATAAAGAACTTAGAGTGCCTTTTATTTCACTGGATAAATACAACAAATTTTCTTAATTTATGGAATCTTCGTCATTTGGATCACCCGAAGATCAAGGCCCCCAGCCAATCGTCAAGGGCGTACAGTTGACCTAACGAGTGGTTAGGTTAAGTCGTGATATTTTCTTTAGTTAACTTTATAAGGCTAACTAACGAAGGCTGGGGGCCCTGATCTTCAGGTGATCCCGTCATTTTATAGAAAGACCAAACACCAGATTCCGCACCCATGCACGTCTTTTCAGTTGATCTGCAAAAGGAATTTGCTGGAGTGAAAGGAGTAAACTAAAATTCGTTTAAACATTATTATTGAAATACAAAAGGCCTATTTAAGTAGCGTATATGGGATATAGAGTGTAATTACGAGGCTCATCTTTACTGATAAGGTGCTCGTAAC
>JAJOZX010001486.1:725000-950401 GCA_023014485.1 Bathynomus jamesi
TGCCTCGAAGTCCCCTGGGGAAGGGACCATAAATGTCCCTACTTCTGGCTCCCCCGCTGCCGATACAGGGAAAAAACACCCGGGTAGCGGGCTGTATCTGCTACTCCCCATTCGAGATGTTCTGGAGCTCTTCCCACCTCTCCTCCTCCAAACCTCGCCTTCTCTTCCTCACTGAAACTCAGGAGTCTGGGATGACTGATAGCAAACCTTTTTATGTACCCTCTTACTTTCTATATACTTAATTTCACTCCAAAGGTGGATGTTGCGTATATGTACGCAATGACCTAACTTGCTCTCGTATTCCCGAACTTGAATCTTCCGAATCCTATGCCCTCTGGCTACGGCTTACGTGCCAATCTCAAACTAAATACATTTCCGCTGTTTACCTTTCTCCTAATTCTACTGACTATCCAAAATTGTTTGACTACATCACTTCCAAAGTGGAATACATTATATCCCACTCTCCTTTTGTTGAAATCTCCATTTTACGTCATTTCAACCAGCTTTGCCTTTCCTCCCATTTCATAAACATCCCTGGTGAAATGGCTTACAATTTTTCAATCTTGAATGACCAAAAGCAGATTGTACAGCACCCTACTCGTATCCCGATCGCCTTGGAAATAGGCACAACATTCTGCAGTTATTTGTCACTTCTCATCCTTCTTCTACTTACTCTGTCAAACTGTTTTCTCCGTTGGGCTCCTGCGACCACAATCTTATATCTGTTTCTTATCCTATTGCTCTTATTCGGCCTTTGGATCCTCCCAAGAGGAGACGTCTTTGTCACTTTGGCACCGCTTATTGGGAGGCCCTTAGGCGGTACTTCTGTGATATCAGATGGAATTATTACTGCTTCCATGGCCAGGGCCCTTCCGAGTGTGCTGAGCGTATCACGGAGGTGATTCGCTCGGGCAGGAAGGAATACATTCCGTATTCTATTCCTACAACTGATGCAAAAGAACATTCGTTTAATTTTGCTTGTTCTAATGCTATCCGCAACAGAGAGGAGGCTTTCAGAAGATACTGTCGTCATACAACTCCTGACTCTCACTCAATTTATATTTTTGCCCGGAATCGTGCAAAATCTGTTCTTCTACTTGCCAAAACTCCAGTCATCAGACAAAAATGTAAAAATATATCCAATTCTAATTCTTCTCCCTCTTTCAGGCATTTAGTCAAGAACTTCTCCAACAACTTTACTTCTTCTATCCCTCCTCTTTCCCATTCCGACGGTTCGGTTGCCGTCCCTTCTCTTGCTAAAGCTGAACTCTTCGCTCAAACCTTCGCCTCCAATTCAACCTTGGACGACTCCAGTGCTGTTCCTTCATCTTCTCCTCCCTCCGACTTAATTACGTCTGAAATTAGAATCTCCTCCAAAGATGTTTATTCTGCCCTGTCTGGGCTCAACTCCAGAAAGGCGTAAGGTCCTGATGTGGTCCGTCCTGCTTTTTTCAGGAACTGCTTCTGTGCTGACACCCTGACTAGGCAAACTCTTTCGTCTTTGTCTCTCATCTGGTACTTTTCTCTCCTGTTGGAAGATCGTTTCATTCAGCCTATCCCAAAGAAGGGTGATCGCTCCCAACCCTCCAACTATCGTCCAATTGCTTTGATTTCTTGCCTTTTTAAAGTTATTGAATCTCTCATTTATAAAAAGGTTCTTAAACACTTCTCTTCTCACAATTTTTTTAGATCATCAGTTTGGGTTCCGCAAGGAATGCTCTACTGGCGATCTTCTTGCATATCTCTAACTCGTGGTTATCCTCCTTTCGGGATTTCGGTGAAGCCTTTGCTATCGCACTAGACATATCAAAAGCTTTTGATAAAGTCTGGCACAAATGTTTAATTTTGAAACTGCCCTCCTTCGGTTTCTAGCTTTCTATCTGTGCCTTCATCTCAAATTTCTTTTCTGGTTGATCTATAGCTGCGGTTGTAGATGGCCATTGTTCTTCTCCTAAAGCTATTAAGAGTGGTGTTTCTCAGAGTTCTGTCTTGTCACTCACTCTTTTCCTTTTATTTATCAATAATCTATTGCTTAGCACTTCCTGTCCTATCCACTCTTATGCCGATGATTTCATTCTTCACTTCTCCACCCGCTTCTCAAAGCGTCCCTCTCAACAGTCACTCCATGATTTACGTGGGACGGCTATGGGACACCTGATCTCTGATCTTTCTGCTATATCTAATTGGGGCAGAGAAAACCTTGTGGCTTTCAATGCCTCAAAAACTCAGTTCCTCCATTTGTCTACTCGTCTCAGTCTTCCACACAACTATCCCCTTACCTTCAACTGTGCACAACTCAATCCTTCCTCTTCTCTTAACATTCTTGACGTTTCCTTTTCTCGTGATCTTTCCTGGAAAGATCACGAGAAAGATCACACATACTGGAAAGATCAAATATACTCTCTTTCCAAAATGACGTCTAAGAAGTTAGGTGTGCTGTACCGCCTCCGCAGTTTCTTCAAACCTACGCAGTTGCTGTCTCTGTACAGGGGGGGTCTTGTTCGCCCCTGTATGGAGTATGCTTTTCATGTATGGGGTGGCTCAACCCAAACAGCCGTACTTGACCGGGTGGAATCAAAGGCTTTTAGTTTCATCAATTCCCCGCCTCTTACTGACTGTCTTCAATCCCTCTCTCTTCGCCGCATGTTACCTCAATCTCTCTTTACTATCGCTATTATAACGACATTGCTCTTTTGAACTCTCTAACTACATTCCTCCTCCTTTAAGGAGAGCACGCAGCACCAGACTTTCTACACATTCTCATTCCTTTTATGTCCAACTCACTAACGCAAGGGTTAATCAGTATTTTCAATCTTTCATTTACTCAACCGGTGAACTCTGGAACAATCTTTCTCAATCCATCTTTCCTCCTGTCTATGACCTCCCATCTTTCAAACGCAGAATGTCCAGTCATCTCAAAAACCCTGGACCTTGACTTTGGCTTTCTTCGTCTTTTATTTAGGGGGGGGGCGCTTTTGCGGGCATTTGCTCTTGGCCCCTCCTTCCTGCATAAAAAAATTATATATACAAGATATAATATATATATAAATTATATATATAAAACGGAGTTGAATGATGCTTTTGGTGGAAACCTTAAACGTACAAGAAAGAATAGAACAAATCCATAGGTGACCATCTAATCACATCAAAGCCTTTGGCATTAATAAATACCATCATCAGTGGTAAAATCTTTTAAAAGAACAATATGAACTGTAAATAAGTGACAAAACAATGGATAAATAAATCTCATCAATTACAAAGAATATCTTTAAGATAGCTACTTAAATTCTAAACACGCAAATATCAATTTTACTTCCGAAATTAAGGCCAACAATTCCTCGATATTAATAATAGTCACAGTGATAATAATTTTTCCACTTTCTTTTACCGTAAACCAACGTTTACCGGCCTGGGAATGAAATTTGACACTTTTGCACTTCCTGAATACAAACGATTTTTTTCTAATTACCATCTTCTTCAAACCGAGTTAGAATATCTTAAAAAATTCTTATTGAGTAACGGTTTTTCCCACAAACTCATCAACCGTACATGAAGAAGTAACACTAAATTCTCCAACATATATTAAAAAGGAAAAATATTTTCAGACTACTTTAAACTACTTCAAACTACTACAAACTACTAAACTACTTCAAAGTACTCATGATTGTTTTGTATTAAAAAATGAAATTGGTAGAATTAATAAATTTTACCATAAGTTAATATCATGTATAAATTGTATATGTATCTTCACAATAAGTCAAACTACACTAATTTTTAAAATTTAAAGATAGAATTCCAAAGAGCCCTTGTTCTTCGATTGTATAAAAATACACTCGTGACATTGCACATCGTCATGTGTTGGCATGACCTCCTCTCAGCTGCAAATTCACGTCGATGAACATAAAGGTCCCGGTAGCCGCGCTAAAAATAGACTCACTAACCCATCCCACTCAACATCCGCTCACATTCTCATCAAATACAGTAGACCATCGAATTAAATCAGAAAAAATTACAATACTTTCAGGAACTAATAGACAAGATCTACCCCTTCTGGAAATCATATTAATATTTAAAAACAAACCACATAAAAATGAATACATTTCTTTCCGCAACCTAAATATTTTATAACAGATTTTTTTTTTCAGTTTTGTAGCAGTACCTGTGAAAATAATGTGAACGTGAAATCGTTTTAAAATGTTTTTGATAATGAACCATATCAAGCTCCCCTTTTATAGTAATTTTTCATTATCTATTAATAAGTCATATAAGCTTAAAACCAAATGAGAACAAATAAGATTGTTCCGCATAATGGATATAAGTAAATTTTTAATGGCGTTGAACTAAAAATATAAAATTTAGGGAACGTGAATGAAGATATGAAAAGCATAGCTTAAAGGCATTACGAAAAGGAAAAATTTTGAATTCTCGTAATAAACATTAACATTTTAGAATATAATTTCTTAATTAAATATTCTTTGAAAATGTAATTTTAGATTAAATATTAAGAAGCAAAATTAAAATTTAATTTTGAATTTTGAGTAAATAAAGAAAATGTAATTCCCTTCTCACTTTTACTGTTACTATTATTGTACTTCGAATTTAATTTGATGAACACATGTACAGTTGCGCTCATTATTCTGAGGACACTCTTGAGAACAGATAGCGACACCTGGCATATATCGGGTGGCCACAAAAAAACATTACTTAATTGAAAGTTTAATAACTGCAACAATTCAAAACTTATGCGATTGAGATTTTGCACACATTAACAGATACATATAATCTATAATTGCTGGAATTTTCAAATATGTAGGTTCTATAGTTTTGTTACAGTGAACAATTTAAAAGCATATGTCTAAAAATAGCATGCCTGGTGTGCATCTGACACGTACGTACGCTAGCGTAGGCTAAACCTAATGTAGCTTAGTATGACACGCGCGCTGGCGTAGGCTAAACCTAATGTGAATTTGCTCTCTTTTATTTTTCCGCTAAAACCCGCCAGCATGACGTTAAGTAAAAGTGATAAAGCCATCATAGAAGCATGTGTCAAGGAAAAAGGTTGGAATGGAAATAGGATTGTCCGAGAATTCCCCGCAAAGAACTGGACTCGTCAAAGTGTTTAAACTTAATAAGAAAGATAAAGGATACTGGATCAACAGCTAGAAAACCCGGCAGCGGCAGGCCCAAAAGTGTTTCAACAGAAAAATAAGGCTGCCGTGGAGGAACTGATTCAATCCCAGGAGAATACACCAGGAACTCATCGCTCCCAGAGACAGATTGCGTACGACCTTGGGATTTCTCGCTCCTCTGTACAAGGGATTGTAAAACGTTTGAAATTGAAGGCCTACAAAAGAATTCGAGTTTCTCGGCGTGATCAGAATGTAAAACAGCGTAGAAAGACCCGCTGTAAATCCCTATATGAACGCTACTCAGCTGAAGACGTGCAAAAAGTTGTGTTTACAGACGAAAAGGATTTCACGTTGGAGGTGGCCAAAAACAGGCAAAATGACAGGGTTTATGGTTCAAGGAAAAAGGACATTCCTCCCTCCAGGCTTTATCATGAAACCTCACGATTCAGCAGAAAAGTAATGGTATCAGCGGGAATTTCATGGAAGGGGAAAACACGAATTCATTTTATTGCCACAAACGAAACTAAAGTTAACTCTGAGCGCTACATCAACCTGTTAGATAATGGGTTACTTCCTGATTGTCGTCAACTGTATCCTGATGAGGCCTACATTTTCCAGCAAGATGGGGCACCCGCCCATACAAGCCGAGCGACCCAAAATCATCTAGAGCAAGAGACCCCTAATTTCATCAAAAAGGATGAATGGCCGCCTCAGTCTCCCGACTGTAATCCGATGGACTATTCAGTATGGGATTCCCTCATGGTGAAGGTTTACGGCAGCCAGAAAGACAAATTCACCGAAGATGAACTTAAGGAGAAAATCAGTAGAGCATGGGAGGATATCACCTTAGATGAGGTTCGAAAGTGCATCTCCTCGTGGAAGAAGCGATTGAGGGCAGTTTACCAACAGGGAGGTGGTCACATTGACCATTTGTTTAAGTAAATTTTGTTAAGTTCAAATTCATTTTCTTCGGCATGCTATTTTTAGACATATGCTTTTAAATTGTTCATTGTAACAAAACTATAGAACCTACATATTTGAAAATTCCAGCAATTATAGATTATAACCATCTGTTAATGTGTGTCAAAGCTCAATCGCATAAGTTTTGAATTGTTGCAGTTATTAAACTTTGAATTAAGTAAAGTTTTTTTGTGGCCACCCGATATTTGTTGTGTGTAGCTACTACAAACGGTTGTAACATTTTATGAATGAATCTGGGGTTTAGTGAGTGAGCTGTGATTGGTTGGTTGGAACATGGTGTGTGTGTGTGTGTGTGTGTGTGTGTGTGTGTGTGTGTGTGTGTGTGTAAATGATGAGACATTATTCCTGCCCTTTATTAATATATCATAATATACAGTAGGTATGGTCCTAACAGTGTTTGGCTGACCGTGATATAGTTAATGGTGGTGTAGACACGGGTGGCAGTGGGGGCAGGGGGTGATGTTACTGATGTGACGTGCGAGCTATTCACTCATTGCCAAATGTCTTTAGAACGTAATTATTTCCATCCATCACTGGTTTATATATTACTAAGGAAACATAAATGAATAATTAAATATAAATTCAAGAAGGGGATATATATCAACAAGGGGAATGCCAATGACGTGAATAAAACAATGTTCTTGCATTATTCTATAAATAAAAACCATAATACGTGGAGGAAATAGAAGAAACACCTTTAATATCCTCCGATGAAGATGAAGATGCTGACTTCGAGGCAAGCTCCAATACGTCACCGCATTTCCCCAACCAGAAAGACAAAGACGACCTAGTCAGGGATACGAACCTTACGAAAACCAATGCAGAAATTATAACGTCCCGCCTTAATTAAAGAGTGGAATCTTTTGGACCCAAGCGTCAAGATCTCTTTCTACGGGAATAGGCATTTGCGATACGCTTCTTTCTACTCTTGTTCTGCAACGAGCTCTCTTTGCTACTGCTGTGATGTGAATGGCCTTTTTGCTGAGATAGGAATTGAATACAGCCCTGCTGATTGGCGTTCGTTTATTGACAGTTCAATAAACAGTTATGTAATAGGCGTCCTACTACATAATGGAAACATGTTTCCATCTATTCATGTGGCTCATTCGGTTGAATTGAAGGAAGAATATGAAAATGTAAAGCAGTTGCTAGACAAAATAAACTACAGTAAGCATAGATGGGATGTATGTGGAGACTTCAAAGTGCTAGGATTCCTGCTTGGACTACAGGGCAGTTACACTAAATATTCGTGTTTCCTCTGCCTTTGGGACAGCAGAGCAGATGGTGAGCACTTTGTCAGAAAGGAATGGCGCTTGAGAAATGAGTTTAATCCAGGCAAACACAATATTCTTAACGAAGCCCTTGTTCCAACAGACAAAATTTTGCTACCCACGCTGCATATCAAGCTTGGTCTTATTAAGCAATTCATCAAAGCTTTGGATGCTGAAAGTGATGCTCTTTATGATATACGTTCAATATTTCCCAAACTTTCTGAAACTAAAATCAAGGGAGGCATATTTGTTGGACCTCAAGTCAGACGCATGTTAGCATCTAAAGAGTTAGGAGAAAAAATGATAGCTCTTGAAAAAAATGCTTGGCAGTCATTTCGGCTTGTAGTCCATGGATTTTTAGGTAACAAGAAGAACGACAACTACAAAGAGCTAATAGAAAATCTACTCAAACACTTTCAAAGTGAAGAACATAGTGAACGTTTTCATCAAGATATCCAAACCATGGAGAGGAGATATTAGGGAAAATTGGACGAAGCTATGATGGACGACTATATCTGGTGAGATAATCCCGAGATAATCCCGAGATAATCCACGGGACTACAAGAGAAAAAGTCGCTTAAATGTACATTTTTAAGCATTATCCGTTTAGATTTGTAAGCATATTTGTGTGCATATTATATTTGGGTGCATTATATATACATTATATACGCATTATATATACACATTATATACATTATATACATATTATATATCTTTAAATATGAAATATATTTATTTTCCTTTCCTTTTCTTCATTGTGATTTTGCTCTCTGATAAGCCACGAGGTACAAAAAATAGATTATGGTTTTCAGAAAAAATTAGTGTTCACGAGAAAACTAATACGATTTTTTTAATTCAGCGCACCCAAAAACATAAAGAAACACCAAAAATAATAAGATAAACACAAATTTTCCAAAATTTTGTTACAAAGTGCTATTTACGTCTTCTACGGTAAAAACTTACGCTTAGCATTCCTAACAGATCTTTTAACCTAACGTCTAAGCTCGATATACAGTATCTATTAAAGTTAGCGGAGCAAGTGTAGTTTACGTCCCCCTGTGGTGCCTAGTGTAGTTTATGTTCCCCTACATTATCACCAATCGTCAATTTACAGTATATTGTGTATATATATATATATATATATATATAATTATATATATATATATATATATATACACACACAGGGAGTAGTGGGCACGCGCAACGATTTTTGTAGCGCCGCAGCCGCAACCGCAACTCTGCTGAAATAGTTGCGCCGCACGCGCAAGCGCAACCCTTTTCAAAAAGTTGCGCCGCAAGCGCAAGCGCAACCAAAAATGTTGCGCCGCAAGTTGCGCCGCAACTTTTTGCGGCGCAACTGCCCACCTTTGCACACAGGGTGTTTCAGGAGGAAAGGTCAATACTTCGGGAGGTGATAGTATCGGTCATTGTAAGAAAAAAAGTTGATATGAACATGTGTTTAATTCTGAATAGTTACGGAGATAGAGCTGTTTGAATCTGATGCGCTCGCAGCTCTTCCTCCCCCTTCCCTCCCCTATAACCTTGAACCATGTAAGCTGTAATGTAAGCATGTAACATAAGCCAATCGATAGATGACTGTTGTGAGTGACATTGTTTGGTGTTTGAAGCAGTGTTAAGAATGCCACACACCTTCACACATGCCGAATATGCAGATATGGTGTATGTCTACGGTTTTTGCGATGGAAGTACAACAGCTGCTGTTGCAGAATACCGTCGACGGTTTCCAAACCGCAGAATTCCGGATCGAAGTGTGTTTACCAGGGTTTTCAACACTGCGTGAGATTGGTACACTTCCCAGCGCTCATGTTTCATCTGAACGTGAAGGTCAACACGATGTGGATGAAGTGGAAAACATTCTTCAATTGGTAGAGCGTAGTCCTACTACTAGCTCACGAAGAATTTCTACACGTCTCGGTGTACCACACACAAGAGTATGGTGAACATTACGTGAGTAGGGCTTGCATCCATATCATGTACAACGTGTAAAACACCTTCAACCAGGAGACGCTGCCATGCGACTGGAATTTTGTCATTGGGTAAATGCTAATCGCCGATTGCTTCGATTAATACTGTTCACCGATGAAGCTACTTTCACCCGTGACGGTATCAACAACACTCGTAACTCTCATCGGTGGTCAGACGAAAATTCAAATGCCACTGTGGAAACAAATTCTCAACATCGCTTCTCTGTCAACGTGTGGTGCGGTATCATCGATGATCAGCTGATTGGCCCTGTTACTTTAGACTTAGAGAATCGTCTTACAGGACAAAGTTACCTAGAATTTCTGCAGCAAAATGAATTGCCAGGACTATTGGAGGATGTTCCTTTGGCTACACGCGCTGGTATGTACTTTCAGCATGACGGAGCTCCTCCACATTCTACCCGTCTGGTGATGCAATACCTAAATCAAACTTTCCCTGGTCGATGGATCGGCCGCTGTGGTCCCATTCAATGGCCACCAAGGTCTCCAGACCTATCTCCGTTAGATTATTGTTTGTTGGGGTGGATGAAAAGTCAAGTTTACAAAAGAAAGGTGGATACAGGAGACGAATTGCTCGCGCGCATTTTGGATGCTGCTGCCCGCATAAAGGAACATGAAGATCAACTCAAACGAACAACACGCGATCTTCGTACATGAGTTGCAAAGTGCATTGAGGTTGACGGTGGGATTTTCGAAAACGTATTGTAAACTGTAACAAATTTGTCATTTCTGTATCTGATACCATTCAAAATGCCAATGTTTAAACATTAAATGTTAGAAACAGTAATTGGTTTCGCTTTCTTGATTACCATTAACAATGCTTTTGTATTTGTAGATTCAAACAGCTCTCTCTCCGTAACCATTCAGAATTGGACACATGTTTATATGAACTTTTTTTCTCACAATGACCGATACTATCACCTCCCGAAGTATTGACCTTTCTTCCTGAAATACCCTGTGTGTATATATACACATTGCTTATATTGAAGTTCTGGATAGAGTAGGCTAGGTGTAGCTGTAACTCCCAGATTATGTCCCAAAGCTGGATCATATCTGCTTTGCAGATAGCTGGTGAGGGAAGCTATATTTTTGGGGCCTCTTTGTGAGTGACCCGTTGCCCACGTCGGGCTAATACCATGAAAAAGAAAAACTATAGTGTTTGTCATTTACCATTACTTATTTGGACTATAGTGGATTTAATTTTCCCAGAAGAGTTCCTTGCTCCATGCACGGTCTGTGTGTATCATGAAAAAACCTAAAAACCTCAGGGGACTATTCTGAGTTCAATCCCATATATATATATATATATATATATATATATATATATATATATATATATATATATATATATATATATATGGGATTGAACTCAGAATTCAGAATAGTCCCCTGAGGTTTTTTCATGATACACACAGACCGTGCATGGAGCAAGGAACTCTTCTGGGAAAATTAAATCCACTATAGTCCAAATAAGTAATGGTAAATGACAAACACTATAGTTTTTTCTTTTTCATGGTATTAGCCCGACGTGGGCAACGGGTCACTCACAAAGAGGCCCCAAAAATATAGCTTCCCTCACCAGCTATCTGCTGGTGAGACCAGCTCCTAAAGGAGCTGGTCTCCTTTAGGAGACATTTTTTAAATTAATCCATCAAATAAAACGTTAAAACTAACGAAAATATTACGACTTAATCTAACCAATCGTATATATATATATATATATATATATATATATATATATATATATATATATATATATATATATATATATATATATATATATATATATATATATATATATATATACATATATATATATATATATATACACACACACGATTGGTTAGATTAAGTCGTAATATTTTCGTTAGTTTTAACGTTTTATTTGATGGATTAATTTAAAAAATGTCTCCTAAAGATCCTAGTGTAGTTTACTTCCACAACTTTGACCTAGTGTAGTTTGTGTTCCCTTTTGCGTCAGGGGGACGTAAACTACACTTGCTCCAAGTTAGCTACCGTGCCATTGCGCTTATTAAGTCGGATCTTTTAAGCTATTCCCCCCCCCCCCCAGCATACTCTTTTCAACAATCACCACCACAATGTTGATCTTTTCAACTATATTCCCCCAAAGTTTAAACTTTGCAAATTAACCAAAATAAGATAAGAAAACAATAACAACAAATTTATTACTTATTGCAAACATACAATAAATAGAGAACCATTATTTACATAGGATAAAATATTTTAATATACTCACATAAGTTATTAAAAGCATTTCGATTAAATCTATCGTGTCACATAAATTCTTGCAGGTACCAGTGTAAGAAATCGCGCTTGCATCCCATCATTTCTTTAATGCGTTGTTTATGCTTGTGCCAGTAAGATTCTATGTGCTACGTATGTACACCGTTTGGCTCAACAAAATTAACACTGTGATTTACAGTCCGGTGCTGGAATTCTAACTCTTAACCGGTTAGGTTAATTGAATGCCCGGTTAGGTCAACTGTATGCCCTTGACGATTGGTTAGGTTAAGTTGTGATATTTTCGTTAAAACTAACGAAAATATCACGACTTAACCTAACCAATCATCAAGGGCGCACAGTTGACCTAACCGGGTATTCAGTTGACTTAACCGGGCATTCAATTAACCTAACTGGCCATATATTTTATATATGTATATATGGCTCACACACATTTGTCTACCACACACATTTGTGTCACACACATAATGTCTATCCATTACAAACGGGAACTGTACTGATGGGACTATCTAACTATGGCTCATCTTAGTTCCAGCGAAATCGCTTTGTGTGAAAATAATTAAATAAGACCCGACTCACGTTGCACTTGTATCGCAAAGGTGCATTGTCAAAACAACAATAAGCAACAGAACCTTTAATATAGTTCGACAAAATATTTTCGCGACTGTTGATTTGCAAATATAAGAAAGTTGACTGCAAAATCCTGTAATAGAATTTTTAAACTGGAAATATGATAGAATATAATAGAATTTTCAAGATATGTATCTTATATACATATCTTAAAAATTCTATTATGTAAATAAGATAAGTAAAACCTGTTAAATTATCTCCCCCTAATATTTACCTTTTAAACTATGTCCCCCCTCTCTGAAGCTGTGGGGAAATAGTTTAAAAGATCCATTAAGTCTATACGCTCTGTTACGCTCGTTTATGAACTCACCTATTTCCCTAGTCCACCACTTGGGCCGACTATGATTACTAGCGAGCTTGGGCTTACGCGGAATAAACTCCGGTACTTGTAGGTTATCTCCAGTGGCGAGTACTCCTAAGACGCAAGGTAAGCATTGCTTACCCTGTAAAAATTATTCCCTTCCAATTTAACAACAAATATTATTGAGGGGACATTGTAGCATCAGAATGCTTTCCACAGCATATTAGATTGATCTGAATCTTATTTACATGAATTTGGGAAAAAAGGGGAGTAACATACGTTAAATTAATAGTTTTCATCTTACGTCTGGCAGTGGCATATCATTTTATTCTGCAAGAGGCGGAACGAGGTTACTGCAAATTGAATGTTGCATATTTGAGGGACAGATTTTCAAGCGGCAAACGCCCGTCTTGCAAGTTTCAAAAGTCTGGACTCCTATTACAGCAGGTATAAATTCACTGAGTCTTAAATAAAAAAATGCAGAATGCTCTATATACAATTAAATAAATAATATGTTAACTAAACAAAGATATTTTAATTTGGAAGGGAATAATTTTTATAGGGTAAGCAATGCTTACCTTGCGTCTTAGGAGTACACGCCACTTGTTATCTCCCCCCCACCAATTTTGACAGAATATTTTCATTAAAACTAACGAAAATATCATGACTTAACCTAACCAATTATCAAAGGCGTACAGTTGATCTATTAGTAAATAGTAATTACTATTCCAGAAACAAACAATGTTATAATTAATAATAGATCAACTGTACGCCCTTGATAATTGGTTAGGTTAAGTCGTGATATTTTCGTTAGTTTTAACGAAAATATTCTGTCAAAACTGGTGGGGGGGAGATAACCTACAAGTACCTGAACTCCCTTTCGATATTCAATAAACTTTCTTCAAACGCCTCCCAATGAAAATGTGCGTCATTACCCATAAATAAATTATCCCAGGCCACTACTCTTATCCTATTCGCAAAACTATCAAAATTAGCCCTACGAAAATCAGGGACTTCTATTACGTTACTATCCCTACTGTTTTCTATCAATAGTTTAAACCTAATAATGTGGTGATCACTACATCCCAAACTCTCACCTACTTCCAAACCTTCGACTATATTTTCGTCGTTCGTCATCACCACGTATAAAATATTGTCACCGCGCGTTGGTTCGGTAACCCGCTATATGAAGTCCCCCCAACAAGTCCCGAGTTACGGTATTTAACCACGTTTCGATTATAGCAAATACATCGTAGTTCCCGGAATAAATTATCGCCTTAGATTCGTTAAATTTATTTCTAATACTACGCGCGTAACAATAAAAGACGTTTAAATTATTTTTTACCACGGATCGGCGTTTTAAACTATTTTTCACGTCGGGCCGGCGTTTCCCGGACCCACAACGTTTAAAGAGGGTTTCGACCTATACAGCTTTCGAACGTTCTGATCGACTAATCTGCCTAGCCTAGCATTCCCTATTTCATTGAAATGCACCCCCATCTTTTATAAAAAGGCTAGGATCACTAAATTCTGACCACAGCTTTACGAAAGGTACATTTTCCTGAGCAAAATCTCTTCTAGTTTAGTGTTAAAAAATATTGTTTTTGACGTGATCCTAAAATTAAACCGTGCCTATGGGTAATACCTAGAATTAAAAACCTATCTGACCTTGCCTTCAGGGACCTAATTAACTACCTGTAGCTCTCCAAAAGGTCAGGCACTCTCGTATCGGGCCTATACAAGTCGTTGACCCTACCATCGTCACCAACATCGAGTGACGGGAGGCAACATCAATCCTATCTACTTCGGCTCTAATTAGTAAAACCTGTTAAATTATCTCCCCTAATATTTACCTTTTAAACTATGTCCCCCCTCTCTGAAGCTGTGGGAAATAGTTTAAAAGATCCATTAAGTCTATACGCTCTGTTACGCTCGTTTGAACTCACCTATTTCCCTAGTCCACCACTGGGCCGACTATGATTACTAGCGAGCTTGGCTTACGCGGAATAAACTCCGGTACTTGTAGGTTATCTCCAGTGGCGTGTACTCCTAAGACGCAAGGTAAGCATTGCTTACCCTGTAAAAATTATTCCCTTCCAATTTAACAACAATATTATTGAGGGACATTGTAGCATCAGAATGCTTTCCACAGCATATTAGATTGATCTGAATCTTATTTACATGAATTTGGGAAAAAAGGGGAGTAACATACGTTAAATTAATAGTTTTCATCTTACGTCTGGCAGTGGCATATCATTTTATTCTGCAAGAGGCGGAACGAGGTTACTGCAAATTGAATGTTGCATATTTGAGGGACAGATTTTCAAGCGGCAAACGCCCGTCTTGCAAGTTTCAAAAGTCTGGACTCCTATTACAGCAGGTATAAATTCACTGAGTCTTAAATAAAAAATGCAGAATGCTCTATATACAATTAAAATAATAATATGTTAACTAAACAAAGATATTTTAATTTGGAAGGGAATAATTTTTATAGGGTAAGCAATGCTTACCTTGCGTCTTAGGAGTACACGCCAGTTTTATCTCCCCCCCACCAATTTTGACAGAATATTTTCATTAAAACTAACGAAAATATCATGACTTAACCTAACCAATTATCAAAGGCGTACAGTTGATCTATTAGTAAATAGTAATTACTATTCCAGAAACAAACAATGTTATAATTATAATAGATCAACTGTACGCCCTTGATAATTGGTTAGGTTAAGTCGTGATATTTTCGTTAGTTTTTAACGAAAAATATTCTGTCAAAACTGGTGGGGGGAGATAACCTACAAGTACCTGAACTCCCTTTCGATATTCAATAAACTTTCTTCAAACGCCTCCCAATGAAAATGTGCGTCATTACCCATAAATAAATTATCCCAGGCCACTACTCTTATCCTATTCGCAAAACTATCAAAATTAGCCCTACGAAAATCAGGGACTTCTATTACGTTACTATCCCTACTGTTTTCTATCAATAGTTTAAACCTAATAATGTGGTGATCACTACATCCCAAACTCTCACCTACTTCCAAACCTTCGACTATATTTTCGTCGTTCGTCATCACCACGTATAAAATATTGTCACCGCGCGTTGGTTCGGTAACCCGCTATATGAAGTCCCCCCAACAAGTCCCGAGTTACGGTATTTAACCACGTTTCGATTATAGCAACTACATCGTAGTTCCCGGAATAAATTATCGCCTTAGATTCGTTCAATTTATTTCTAATACTACGCGCGTAACAATAAAAGACGTTTAAATTATTTTTTACCACGGATCGGCGTTTTAAACTATTTTTCACGTCGGGCCGGCGTTTCCCGGACCCACAACGTTTAAAGGGGTTTTCGACCTATCAGCTTTCGAACGTTCTGATCGACTATCTGCCTAGCCTAGCATTCCCTATTTCATTGAAATGCACCCCATCTTTTATAAAAAGGCTAGGATCACTAAATTCTGACCACAGCTTTACGAAAGGTACATTTTCCTGAGCAAAATCTCTTCTAGTTTAATGTTAAAAAATATTGTTTTTGACGTGATCCTAAAATGTAAACCGTGCCTATGGGTAATACCTAGAATTAAAAACCTATCTGACCTTGCCTTCAGGGACCTAATTAACTACCTGTATCTCTCCAAAAGGTCAGGCACTCTCGTATCGGGCCTATACAAGTCGTTGACCCTACCATCGTCACCAACATCGAGTGACGGGAGGCAACATCAATCCTATCTACTTCGGCTCTAATTCTGTCAACCCTGGCCCCTGGTAGACAGACCCTCCTCCTCTTGGTTGGATTCCGTTCAACGAACTCCTTATCTATATGACGCACTAAGGAGTCCCCAATTAAAATCATTTCCCCCTCGTTCACATCCCTATCCAACTAGGCGAAAGGGTTCGAAACCTCGATAGGGGGGGTGGATTTCCATCACCTAACGTACGTGGCCTAGCTCCACCCTTAACTACTCTAAATCCCTCCCCGTCTACTAATCTCGGACCGACCTTAACCCCTTCCTCAATTCTGTCTAACCTTCCCGATAAGCTACCGTTACTAGAAACTAGGTTCCTAACCTCACCCTTCAACTTACTAACGTCTTCAACGTTAGTATAGCTTCGGCCTTCGTCAACTGTAAGCCTACCCCTGCCCTAATCAAGCGTTGCAAGTCTTTCCGTCACCTCGCGTACACCACGTTTTAAATCAACTAGCTCTTCGCTTAAATCACAAAAGAAACAAACTGATCTCTCGGTAATCGCTATAGGACCGCCGTTGTAATCGTTAAAATCAGTATACCACCGATTAACCCCACATCTATCACACGACGCTTTCTGCGACGGCATCGCGCAAGTTAAGGTAGTTAACGTTTATAACCGTCACAAGTTTAAATTAAATTAAGCCGGCACGCTATGAAAACTTCTAAATCGCTAAAAACCACTAATATTCAGTTACTTAACTATAAAAATGTGAATATAAAAGCAAGTATATAAAATTCAGAACTTTCCAACAGTAAATTTATTGGCAATATCTGAAAGTAGAAACAATATCAGAGAGCCCAGGGAATGCGTCTGCTCAGTAAGGAGTCTAAGGAGTCCTGTAATGATACAGGTATCATTACAGGATGATACCTGTAATCTACAGATCTACAGAAGCTAAGGCTAACAAAGACCCTAAGATCCACTCTAAGGTTAGCCCGAGAGAAAGGAAAGAGTAGGGGGGTTAAGAGAAGAGAATAAGGGGTTAAGTAAGGAGCAACACCTGTCACTCGTGGGTTAACATTCATTCAGAAAAAGAGGAAAAAAGTCTCACCATCATCATCCGCCGGCCACTGCCGACAAGTCAGAAAAATAGTCGGATAAAATAGGAGAGGGGTGAAAGATGAAAAGAAGTAAAATAAGAACGCTTACAAACCATGCAAACACAGTCTTAACTCACTGTCATACCATGCAAACTACAAACATGCAAGAAAGAGTTACAGACATGCAAAGTAAGGAGATAAGAAAAAAAAAAGTAGGTAAAGTTAAACAAAAAGTGGGTTAGTTTACGCTACGAGCTACATCTACGTTCGTGTTAGTTTTTTTTTTTTTTTTTTTTTTGCTGGCATCACACGCTGGCATGTCACAAGCTGGCATTCATCGTCAACAGACTCATCCTCGAGCACCACCACCAGAGCTCCTGTTGCTAACTTTGTTTTTTTTTATTAAACAACGTTAATATTTTAAAATGTCTGTCAAGACGGTTCTTAAACATATTAACGCTGGTAGAATGAACGACTGACGCGGGAAGATTATTCCATTTATCAATTACTTTAAACGTAAAGAAGTTTTTAGCGATATTAGTAATGAAACGTCTGCCACGCAACTTAAATCCGTTATTGCGAGTATTACTATTATCGAAAGTGAACAATTTGTCAAAATTTACGTTATCGATGTTATTAACGATTTTGAAAACTTCAATAAGCTCCCCCCTTAATCTCTAGTTTCGAGTGAATACAGGTCTAACTCTTTAATCCTATCTTCATAAGGCTTATTGCGCAATGACGGAATAAGTTTCGTGGCACGACGCTGAACCCTTTCTAACCTATCAATATCCTCACGCAAGTACGGGCACCAAAACTGAACGGCATATTCTAAATGAGGCCTGACTAGGGACTTGTAAAGGGGCAATATAATATCCTTCGATTTAAATTCGAAATTACGCGCTATGAAGCCTAACATCCTATTAGCTTTTGCGCAAGACTCCAGGCACTGGTTCCTAACCTTTAAATCCTTAGATACGCGTACGCCTAAATCTACTTCCTCGTCAACGCTCGCTAACTCCCTATCATCCATCGTGTACGTGTAATTATTGTTGCGAGAACCTATATGCAAAACTTTACATTTGTCTACGTTAAATTGCATCTGCCACTTATCTGTCCACTCCATAATCCTATTTACATCGTCTTGGATCCTATTTCTATCGTCCTCGTTAACAACCTTACCGCCTATTTTAGTATCGTCCGCGAATTTTGACACGTTACTAGTCAATCCTACATCTATGTCGTTAATGTAAATTACGAATAGCAATGGGCCTAACACTGAACCCTGTGGGACACCGCTACCTACATCTAACCACCCCGATTCACTACCATTAACTACGACCCTCTGTCTCCTAGCACGAAGCCATTCTTCTAACCAGTTAGCTACCTGACCGCGTATACCGTGCGCTTTACCTTCGCAATTAGTCTCCTATGCGGAACTGTATCGAACGCCTTTTTAAAATCTAAATAAATAACGTCAGCTGCTCTATGCCTATCGTATTCGCGCACTATTTCGTTATAAAATTCTAACAAATTAGTTAAACAAGACCTATGGCGTCGAAACCCATGCTGACTACTATTAATCAAATCTCTACTTTCTAAGTGATCGATAATACGATCCCTAACTACGGATTCCAAAAGTTTACCGACAATTGACGTTAAGCTAATGGGCCTATAATTGCTAGCTACTGCGCGGTCGCCTTTTTTAAAAATAGGCGTGACGTTAGCTAATTTGAAGTCTTCAGGAATAATCCCCGTTTCGAGTGACTGATTAAAAATCTTCGTTAAGGGGCCTACGATAACTCTTTCAAATCTTTCAAATGTCTGGGATAAAAAGCGTCAGGGCCTGGAGCCTTGCTAACTTTTAGCCTATCGATATAATGCGCAATCTCAGCCTCGTAAACAGTTATTTCATCCAAAATAGTCTCGCTACTAAATGGAACGATATCGTCCACGTCGGGGACATTATTTACGTCTTCTACGGTAAAAACTGTCGCAAAAAAGTTATTGAAAATACCCGCCATCGCCTGAGCGTCAGAAGCCAAAGCGCCATTAACATCCACTAGAGGGCCTATGTTATCTTTTACCGGCTTACGATTATTACGTATTCAAAAAACTTTTTTGGATTATGTTTACTATCCGCAGCTATAAGTATCTCTAAATTACGCTTAGCATTCCTAACTGATCTTTTAACCTGACGTCTAAGCTCGATATATCTATTAAAGTTAGCTGCCGTGCCATTGCGCTTATTAAGTCTATACGCTCTATTACGCTCGTTTATGAACTCTCCTATTTCCCTAGTCCACCACTTCGGCCTACCACGATTTCTAGCGCGCTTGGGCCTACGAGGAATAAACTCCCTTTCAATATTCCTAAAACTTTCTTTAAACGCCACCCAACGCAAATTTGTGTCATTACCCATAAATAAGTTATCCCAGTCCACTACTCTCATCCTATCCGCAAAACTATCAAAATTAGCCCTACGAAAATCAGGGACTTCTATTACGTTACTATCCTGTGTTTTCTATCATAACTTAAACCTAAGAATTTGATGATCACTACTCCTAAACTCTCGCCGTTCGTCATCACCAAATCTAAAATATTGTCACCGCGCGTTGGTTCGGTAACTATCTGTCGTAAAAAGTTATCGTCCATAAACTCAACCAATCTCAAACCCTCCTCATTACCAGTAAAATTCTCGTAATTAACATTAGGGCAGTTAAAGTCTCCGACAATTATACTATTCCGATTGTCAATAAAATTACCAAGAAGTGAGTAAAATCTAGTATCTGTATCGAGGGGTTGAACGGGAGGTCTATAAACAACAAAATTAAAACTAATACTACGCGCCCTAACTTCAACACATATCGCATTAATTGCTGCCGGAAAATCTAACTTAACCTCGATAGCCCTAAGGGAATTACGAATGTACAGCAAAACGCCTCCACCAAACCTATGTAACCTATCATTAGTAAAGAGTTTAAAACCCGGTATATCAAGTTCCCCCAACAAGTCCCGAGTCACGGTATTTAACCAAGTTTCAGTGATAGCAACTATATCATAGTTGCCGGAATAAATTATCACCTTAAATTCATTTAATTTATTTCTAATACTACGCGCGTTACAATAAAAGACGTTTAAGTTATTTTTTACCACGGGCCCGTTTTAAACTATTTATCACGTCGGGCCCGCGTTCCCGGACCCACAACGTTTAAAGAAGGCTTCGACCTATACAGCTTTCGCACGTTTTCGTCTATTAACCTACCTAGCCTAGCATTACCTATTTCATTAAAATGCACCCCATCTTTTATAAAAAGGCTAGGATCACTGAATTCGGACCACAGCTTTACGAAGGGTACATTTTCCTCAGCACAAATCTCTTCTAATTTGTTATTCAAAAATATTGTTTTTGACGTAATTCTAAGACCCAACCCGTGCCTAGGGGTAATACCTAGAACTAAAGACCTATCTGACCTCGCCTTCAGGGACCTAATTAACCCCCTATATCTCTCCAAAAGGTCAGGCACTCTCGTATCGGGCCTATACGAGTCGTTGCCTCCTACCATCGTCACCAACATTGAGTGACGGGAGGCAACGTCAATCCTATCCACTTCGTCTCTAACTCTGTCAACCCTGGCCCCTGGGAGACAGACCCTCCTCCTCTTGGTTGGATGCCGTTTAACGAACTCTTTGTCCATGTGGCGCACTAAAGAGTCCCCAATTAAAATAGTTTCCCCCTCATTCACGTCCCTTTCCAAATGGGCGAAAGGGTTCGAAACCTCGATAGGGGGGGATTCCTATCACCTAACGTACGCGGCCTAGCTCCACCCTTAACCTCTCTAAATCCCTCGCTATCTACTACTCTCGGACTAACCTTAACCTCTTCCTCAACTCTATCTAACCTTCCCGACAAGCTACCTAAACTAGAAACTAGGTTACGCACCTCACCCTTCAAATTACTAACGTCTTCAACGTTAGTATTGGTTCGGCTTCGTCAACCGTAGCCCTACCCTGCCCTCATCAAGCGTTGCAAGTCTTCCGCTACCTCACGTACACTGCGTTTTATGTCAACTAATTCCTCCATGAACTCGCAAAAGAAACAAACTGATCTATCGGTAATCGCCATTGGACCGCCGTTATAATCCTTAAATTCCGAATACCACCGGTTTATCCTACACCTAACACACGACGCTTTCTGCGACGGCATCGCGCAGTTAAAAATTAGTTTAAACCGTCACAGGTATAAGTTAAATTAAGCCGGCACGCTATGAAAACTTCTAAATCGCTAAAAACCACTAATATTCAATTACTTAACTATAACAACGTAAATTTAAACGCAAGTATATAAAATTCAAAACTATCCAAAGTAAAATTCTCAGCAATATATAATAGATGCAAAATCAGAAAGCTCAGGAAATGCGTCCGTTCAGTACAGAGTCTGGCTGACGATGATAATGATGATGACATTGTACTGGTAGATGACAAAGCAGAAAATTATTCATACATTGAAATGGTTGAATCGCTTCAGAAAGGTAAGAATTTTATGGAAAAGAAAACTGACTTCACTCTAGAACAAATCATGCAAGTGCACCTGATCATGTCACAGGCAGTAGAATTGTAAAGGAAATCTATTGTGTAGTTCAACATTACTCAATATTTTAAAAAGACCAATATCTCTGTTTAACAGCCAACATCTGTACCCCATGTTAATCCTCAGTCTTCAGCTCTCTTCTGAGTAACATATCAAGTGTCGGAGATGAGTCATCTGATATTTCTGCTTGCAAACCAGTTGATGCCATTGATGACCCCAGCCAGTTTCCCACAGTTACAAGAGGAAATTGAAGATAGCCTTCCAGAGTCATCTACTCCTAGCACCTCTAAGTCATGTCAAGTCATTAATTGCCACAATTCTTCTCATTATATGTGGATCATACTTTAAGTTTTTGTGAGTCTCCTTAATTTGTTGTATACTGTAGTATCCTGCAAATTATCTTAAGTAAATTTACGTGCAGTATTTTGAGTTTATTGATGTACTGTATTTTGTCATGTTACATTAATTTTTTTAACATACTGAACAATATTATCAACCCCTGTGACAACATCTGATATTACAAGTGGACCACATTAAATTTTTTTTAGTTTCCTTCGCTTGTTGTACGGTATTCTGCAAGTTATCTTAAATAAAATTACCTACAATATGTTGAGCCTACGTACAAGTGTATTTTGCCATGCTAAATACAGTACATGTGTGTATCTTTAAATTTTTATATTTAATTACCTATTTTTTAGGGGTAGACAATTATCCGCACAAATCGGTTATCCGCACAGGGTCAGGAACTAGGGTGTGCGGATAATCGACTCTTGACTGTAACAGTTTCCATATTCTCATGAGGAAAGGTTTTACATTATTTTAATTTTCGTGTCCTGTCCACAGGACACTGGGCAGTGAGAGTACCAATTCTATTCATAATACTATTTTTTTTCTCTTTTTTACCTCTAAGGGGCCTAAAGATAAAAGAGGTTCTTGATATCTTTGAAGAGGATGATGATGATGCTGTGAACATCTTTTTAGAACCTCCAGCAGTCAATGAGGACACAGATGAAGATTCAGGTGAAAAAAATAGTGGAGGACATGTAGAAAATTTGAACTTACGGAAAATCTACTTTGGAAATATTTTATTATCTTTTTGATCTGTTCATTCTAAAGATTATTGCTTATGAATGCAAATGATATGCAGCTAGCAAAGGGAAGGAGTTCAGTGTAAGTATAAGTGAACTAAAATCTGTCCTTAATATACTCTTATTCCCTGGTTATCACAGTCTCCCAAGAAGACGGATATATTGGAGTAAGGACCGTGACCTGTATTGCGAAATTGTAGTAAAGGCAATGTCTAGGAATAGATTTGAAGAGATTCTTTCCTTTATGCACTTTGCAAAAAACCAAAGACAAGACTAGATAAACTGGATAAAATGACCAAAATTCGACCTTTGCATTAGTATATGATAAAGAAAAGTATGGATGCCTTCCCACCATCACAAGAAATGAGCTTTGATGAATCAGTGGTGCAATATTATGGACATCATGGATGCAAACAATTTATATGAGGGAAACCAATTCGGTTTGGATTCAAGGTTTGGTGTTTGAACGCTTATAATGGGTATCTCATAAATTTTGATGTTTATCACGGAGCAACATATTTAGGAAACCCCAACTATGAAAATATGTATGGTAAGGGCGCATCCGCACTGCTCACTGTTGTAGATGGCCTTACTCCAAATATTTCTGGAGCCCCACTAAAACCGTTCTTTGATAATCTATTCACCAGTTTGCCACTACTAGTTAAATTGAGAAAAAAAGGATATGCTGGTACAGGAACTTTACGCGATAACAGAATTCCAAATAATTGCCCACTAAATTCTGTTGCTGCAGTGAAGAAGTGTGCAAGAGGAATAATGTCAGTGGCCAGTGATAAAAATAATAGACTAAATCTAATTCGGTAGAAGGACAACGCTGTCCTTACAACAGCATCAACCATTCTTGGAGCTACACCCAAGAAAAGTGCAGCCAGGAGGTCCAGAATTGAATAGAAGAGAATTCAGATAGATCAACTTGTTTCGGTTGGCGAGTATAAGAAGTTCATCGGAGGCACAGACCTAATGGATCAAAGTATAAGTGTATATCAGATAGGGATTCGAATAAAGGAATGGTGGTGGGTCCTGTTTACTTGGATGCTTGATGCTGTAGTGTTTAACTGCTGGATGATCCATCGCATTGATTCGCCTACTGTTGACCAGCTTTCCTTTCGAAGATACATTACTCAATGCTTACTTCAGCAAGCTCATGAACGTCCAGGAGCTGGAAGACCGAAAACCTCGAGGCAACAAGAGTTCTCCCAGATATCAGATATGATGGTATGCATCACTACATTATCAAGATTCCAAACCAACACCAATGTGCTAATATTTCCTGTAGCAAGAAGTCAATGTCTATGTGCGAGAAGTCATTGTTGGACTGTGCATTGAGTGTTTCAAAGGCTATCATACAAGAAGTTCATAAGTGATCTTATGAAGTTTTTCATAGAGTAAGGTATCAGAAAAATTAATGTTATCTACTTACAAAATTTTGCATATAATATTTTATTTCTGGGAGTTTGTTTGTAGCGCGCCCACCCTGCGGAGAGCAGGATGAGATATTTAGATAGAATAGGAAGTCAATTTCAATTATTTAATAAAGTTGTCACTAAGAAGGAATATTTGTCTGATTATCCAAATTTTATATACTTAAGTGCCCGGTGTCCTGTACACAGGACATACCATACAAGCTAACTAGGGTGTTTTGTATTAAATTTATGAACTGTAACAGTTTTAAGAGTGTATTTACAGTTAAAATACAAAATATTGTCATCATAGGTAGAAAATAAATAATTTGGACACTAATGGGCGAAGCAAGCGTTAAAATTTCTCTCTACCATCCATGATGACTTCATGTAGCATGCGTCCTCAGCAGTAAACTTATTAGTTGAGTTAATGTACAGTTGGCCCTTTGGTGGTGTTGCTTTCTTAATAAGAAAAAATTTGTCAAAACATATACAATATTTAACAAGTGATAACGTAAGGTTGTTAGGCATTGAATTACATGTGAACAATGATTGCATATTAACTGTAAACTGCTATTGACCATACAACAACGGCTAAATTAAATATAAGTGATGTAGATGTATAAGGCGTAACTAGTGGTAATTTCACGTACGTTAGTGATATGAGTGGTACCACCAGGTGGAATGATCATTGTCTCGCTGGTAATAATCTAAAAGATCGAATTGTTAGTGTTCATATTCTGCATGATTTCCTTCTTTCTGATCACAGACCGTTAGAACAATTAATTAATTTTACCAACGTATGAACAACATGGCATAACAAGAACTCAATAGGTAAGAATAATTCGCATCGCGTGGTCTGATGTTAATATGCAACAGCCAACAGAGAATAGAATATAAAGACGGAACAGGTTACCTCTTTAATAATTTAGGAATTTTGCATCTTGCTTGTATAATCTTTGCTCAAAAGATTCTCACTGTAAACTCATGGATAGGTATTATAATAATTTAGTATTCCTGTTAAGAGAAGCAGGAAGACCCCTGATTAAATCCTACAATGATCATACTAAGATTATTCCTGAATGGGATGATTTTATTGCCACCCTGAAGAGGGAATCGGAAAACGCCTACAGTTTGTGGTGCTTTCATGGTAGACCCAGATTAGGACCAGTACACATGAATATGTGTAGAAGTAGGGGTCAGTATAAGGCAGCCATAATGTGATGTAAACAGGAAGAAGAGTCTACTCGAGCATCAAAAGCCTGTGAAGCTCACATAAATAACGATAATAACAAATTTTGGAAATTTGTTAAAAATCAAAAGGGTGTCAAAACTGTCCTCCCTCCGACAATCGATGAGATGTCGGGGGAGGATGAAATTGCAAAGCTGTGGAAAACCCACTATTCTAACATTCTTAACAGTGTGAGTAGGGATAATCTTAAGATAGATTGAAGCGAAACGATTGTGGGAGGGACAAGGGAAAATACTTTGATATCATTTTCTGAAGTAAAGAGGTTAATTAAAGAGTTAAAGACTGGTTCTGCGTCAGGGGTAGATGACTTATGAGCACTTAAAATATGCAAATGACGTAGTATGTCTGCATATATCATTGCTCCTATCAGCCATGCTTGCTCATAGCTATATCCCTGCAGAGTTCATGAGGGTATATATCTTGCCCCTGGTCAAAAATAAGTACGGAGACATTCTGTCCAGCAATAATTACAGGCCTATTGCTGTCGTTTCCTGCTTCTCGAAACTACTAGAAAAACTCCTGTTACTCCGATTAAATGATTTCCTATGGATATCTCCTGATCAGTTTGGTTTTAAAAGGTCCCACTCAACTGACCTGTGTATCTATGTACTTAAAGAAACAATATCTAAATACATCGACAGTAATTCAACTATTTATAGCTGTTTCCTAGATATAAGTAAGGCATATGATAGGGTGAACCACACTATTTTATTTAAAAAACTAGAAGACAGGAAGTTCCCATGTACATATTAAATTTATTGAAATTTTGGGATTCCCACCAATCTCTTACCGTTAGGTGGGGCAGTGTACTATCCGAGTGTTTTGGCTCCTATTGCGGGGTGAAACAAGGCTCCTTGCTCTCCCCTATGCTGTTTAATGTGTATATTGACGGATTAATTACTTCACTTAATGAGGCAACAGTTGGATGTTGTATAGATAGCACAAGGATAAATAACTCTGTTTATGCCGAGGATATGGTGTTAATAAGTTTCTCTGTTAAAGGTCTGTATCGGCTGCTAAAAGTCTGCGAATTACAGTATATTCGCAGAAACATGATATTCTTTTTATTGTTACAAAAACTAAGGTTATGCAATTCCATCTGAAAAGCTCTAAGTTTAAACAGCTAGCTGATATTAGGTTTGAAATGAGATGTGAAGTAATTGAGGAAGTACAAGAATTTAAGTATTTGGGTCAAACTATCACCAGCTCCTTGAGTGATGACTCAGATATAAGAAAATAATCTCGAAGCCTTTGTGCTAAAGCGAATATGACTATAAGGGACTTCCAGTTCTGTACAAGTGAAGCTAAAGACACTCTTTCGTATTTTCTGCAATAATATACATATACGGACGGCAACTCTGGGTGAATTATAAAAAAGGTTCTGGCAGAACCCTAAATTTGCTGCACAACAGATCTTTTAGACTCCTACATAAATTACCCCCGAGATGTTCAGCTTCGCAAATGTTTTCTACCCGCAATGTCCCGATCTTCCCGGAGATAACAAGACGTGTTTAATACAGTCTAATCACTCTAATGCAAAGAATTAAAAATCAACCAACCCGATTATCTAAACTACTCATTAGTTCTGCCGTATGTCTTCTAAGCTATGGAATTCATGGTATGAAAACGTCTGTCTGTAGCTCCACTTACTTTTGACATTACTGTATTATTTCTCATTAATTTGCATATGGAGTGTGGTACTGTATGGAGCAGAAACATGGACACTGAAAAAAACTGAAAAGACACTCCTGGAAAGTTTTGAAATGTGGATTTGGAGAAGAATGCTAAAGATAAGCTGGAGGGAACACCAAAGTAATGAGGAAGTACTGCAACAGGTGAGGGAGGAAAGAAGACTCATTAAGGTGATAAGAGAAAGACAGAAGAAATGGATCGGACATGTGTTGAGAGGAGAAGGATTATTGAAGGAGGTGATAGAGGGTAGATATGAAGGTAGAAGGCTGAGGGGAAGGAAAAAGAAAGCAATGCTGAATGATTTGAAGGCAGGCAGGAGCTACCATGAAATGAAAAGGATAGCTCAGGGTAGAACACTTTGGCGGGACACATGAGGTGGACCTGCCTGATAGGCAGAACACGATGGATAGATGGATGGAGTATGTGACTGTCATTGTATTCTATTGTCAGTCCGTATTATTAATATTTTTCATATGGAGTATGGTCTGCCAATAAACTTTTTCATTTTCATATATATTCCTTAAGAGCTGACGCTAAGTATTTTTTGCTTTTTAAGTTTAAATTTTTAACGCCAAATGTTTTTTGTTATTCTTGTCCTGTTCTTTTTCAGGTTTATTGTTATGCACAGAAAAAAGATTTGCCCTTTTGCAGGACACATTTTTCAGACTAGTCCATGATTTTTGTAAGCAATGCCTTTTTGTTTTAAACAAATTTTGCACAAAATTAGCGCTCATCCTACCTTTTGAACAGAATTTTTAAGTCAGTGAGAACTTAACATTTACTCTTAAGTCCACGAACCACTTACATTTTGAGTGCATCTTCACAAATTTGGTCTCACTGGCTTTGGATGTGAAGCTCAAAATTTTTATGGCTATGGTATTTTTATAAATTTATGGATTGACTTGCTTTTCCTCGATTTCACAGATTATAAAATTTTATACAAGCGTGGTCTGACTGGATGCACAAAATGTTTTTATTTTTTACCACAAACAGCATAAATTATAAAATAGCCGAAATTTTGTTTTTGCATGCTGCCGACAAGAGGCGTGACGCTGGACGGAGCTTAGAACTCTCGAGGAATAAGTTCCGTTGTCACGGTTTGAACCGTCCGCCGTACTGAACTGTCCGCCGAGCATTTCTGCGCATGCGTAGAACAGATGTCACAAATTATGTTGGTTTGCGTTTTGAACCATCCGCTGTTTGTTTGGTTTGCTAGTTTTTTCGTTTACTAAAGTTGTACAATGGCTGATAACAAAATGCAGAACAGATCGGAAAGCTTGAAAAAGTATTCTGATTTATGTGACAGTTTAATTTTTTATCTAAAGAACATTGAGTATACTCCTAATTCATCTGCAAATTACCTCACATCGTGTTGAGTATTCATACGTTTACTATCATATTATTATCATTGATATATATATATATATATATATATATATATATGTGTGTGTGTGTGTGTGTGTGTGTGTGTGGACGTAATCGTACAAAAGCTGAGATTTAAAAGTTAATAAATACTGTTGAAAGACTATAATAATTGTTACAACCTTTATATCAATAAAAATTTTCCTCAACATTTATAATTTCTAAGTCCCAATGACTCCCTAGGGAGTCATATATATATATCTCTCATATAATAATTATTGGAGACGATTGATTTCTCAATAACGATGAAAATCAACAGTCATGTAAATATTCATGAGCTTATTGTTTATATTGCAAATTGAATTCCATAATTGATTAATAAACGCAGTTCAATTATGTATTTATAAATAACATGCTTATCGGACGGTTCAAACGAAGGGTCACTTCAAATCATGAGTGCTATATTCTGAACCGTCCGATAGATTTCGCGCATGCGCAGAAGTGCTCGGCGGACGGTTCAAACCGTGACACCGTCACGTGGACAAGTCTCTTACTTCGCTGAACAACATTTTGGTGACGTAAACTTTGCTCAAAACTTTTTGTAGTGAACGAATTTGTTCGATGTTTACACTAAATTATTCACAACGATTTCCTCTATGTTTTGATGTAAAGTGCGTGTGGTGTACCCGTAGTTTCTTCTGAAAAAGTTATAGCCTTCAGAAGAGTTGTGGAAGAAATGCTAGTCAGGGTCAAAAAAGATTTGTCCACATACGGTAGTGCGTGAACGATACACATATGAAAGTGCGACAGTTAATGCGTCCCTAAGCATACGTAGCGTAGTAGAATAAACAATATAAAAACAATAGTAATAACAATAATAATATGAATATTGTAATTTATTATTTTATTTATACGTGTTCATGATACATATCACTGTATCGTGAGCGGGTACAGCTAAAGAATGGAGCTCAAGGGGAGACGGGAGTGAGATTTGGAACTCTGAATATTGGTAGTATGACGGGACGCGCAAGGGAGGTGGTGGATCTGATGGAGAGGAGGAGGATGAAGGTGTTGTGCGTTCAGGAGACTAGATGGAGATGGAGTAAAGTCAGGGAGATTGGTGCTGCCTATAAATTTTATTATAGTGGCACATCAGAGCAGCGAAGTAATGGTGTAGGGATTATTCTCTCGAAAGAAGTGAAGGAGAATGTACTAGAGGTCAAACGAGTGAATGATAGAATGATCAAGGTGAAAATTGAATGCGGCGGAGATGTGGTAAATATACTGAGTGTGTATGTACTGCAGGGGGATGTGATGAGCAGGAAAAGGAGGATTTTCGGAGCGGGGTTGACCAGGAAATGCATGCGATGCCTGACCATGAGCGTGTAGTGATCGGAGGAGACTTCAATGGCCATGTTGGGAATGACAACGATGGAGTGGGTAGAGTGCATGGTGGACAGGCAGTGGGTAGACGGAACCAGGATGGGAAAAGAAAAATTGATTTTGCAATAGCATATGACATGGCAATCGCGAATACCTTCTTCGAAAAAGAGACGGGAACATCTGATTACGTATAAGAGTGGCGGACGTAAATCCCAGATTGACTATATGCTGTATTCAAGATCTAAGTTGAAAGAAGTTGTGAATTGTAAGGTGATCCCGGGTGAAGAAGTAACACCACAACATTGTGTTGTGGTAATGGACCTAAGGGTAAGTGGAACTAGAAGAGGTAGGCCAAATATTGTACCTAAAATCAGATGGTGGAAATTGAAGGAACAAGAGTACAAGGAGGCCTTTAGAGAGTGGGTAATGAGGGAATTAAGAACACAGGGATTGGACGACGTTGATGACTGGTGGCGGGAAAATGCTAAGGTAATAAGGAAAGAAATGCAGGATAAAGTGAGAGAGAAGAAAAAAGCGTGGAATACACATCAGTTCCCACGAGAAACATACACACATACATACATACACGTACATATGACACACACACACACACACACACACACATACATATATATATATATATGTGTGTGTGTGTGTGTGTGTACACATGCATGTATACCCATGCATGTAGACGAGGAGGAGGTGTTATATTATATATCAAAGATAATATTGCGAACGGTACAGAATTAAAGCACAGAATTCCAGAACCGATAGATTCGACTGTAACATAACTTAAATTGAGCGATTTCAACTTTCTTGTTTCCGTTATATATAGGCCCCCTAATCAAACAGCTGATATGGACGGAACGTTATATCGTGAACTAAAGTTAATTTTCTCGAGGATAGCTTTTTTATTCCAAAGGTTGGGGAACCTACAAGGTCGGATAGTATTTTAGATTTAGTAATAAGTACAGAGGATAGGCTTATTACTAATCTTCAAGTAATAGAATCATTAAGCAATAGCGATCACAATATGGTAGAGTTTGTCCTCTCAGAAAGTCACCCGAAACCAGCTAACTCGATTAAAATTCCTGACTTCCTGCGCGCAAACTTTTGTAAATTTAGAAATGAATTGTCACGCGTCGAATGGGGAAACGTAATGGGGACCTCCAACGCAAAAATAATGTGGGGTTCGTTTGAAACAGTGTTTCAAAATGAGAAATGTGTACCGTATAAGATTAAGCGTACCAAAGTAAATAAAAAGCCCTTGTGGTTTACTTCTAGAGTAGGGGATATTATAAAGAGTAAATATAGGGCTTATAGGCTACATAAGTGCGATAAAGACAACTATATATCTTTAATTGCAAAGAAAACCCCAAGCAATTTTTCCAACACGTTAATAATGGGAACCCGGAAAAGAGCATGTTAGGACCGTTGAGAAATTCTGACGGTGAGCTAGTTCCCGTGAACAAGCAAATGGCTACTCTGCTAAACGAATTTTTTACGTCACTTTTTACAATAGAAGATGTAACGAAATATCCCTACGGTCATAGACATAATACCTTTCGATAATGGTAATACTTTAGATAATATTGTAATATTGTGGTGAGTGAAAGGGAGGTACTGCACTATATTTGTAAAATGAAAATGCCTAAATCACCAGGGCCGGATTCCATTATCCCAAACAACTAAAAGAATTAAATGAAGGCAGTGTTTGCCGTCAACAAAGATTTTTAATGCGTCTGTTTCTGAGGGATGCGTACCAGATAATTTTAAGTTAGCAAATGTAACATCTGTTTTAAAGAAAGGCGATAAGGGTGCGGCGGAAAATTATAGGGGTAATATTCACTTTAGCATACATCGGTGATTTTCGATTAAAACATTTTTCTGGTCAAATTTTAGTCGTTTTGCACGAATCTGACATCCGTTTCCTGTGCAAACGTGTGTTTTTTGAAATATCTTCATTTGAAAATATTTAGTTTTTATCTAGTGATTTTACCATTTTTTTATTTTTTCGTTCCTCATTTAGTAGCCGTATTCGCGACATGTTGATTTTTTCGCTCTTCATTTAGTTATCAGCGATAATCGCGATATGTTGTTCCCTTCCTGTGATATTGATTTTGAGAAGTTGAACCGCCATATCGGCCGTGAAGACGAAAAAGCTCTGGAAGTCTTCAATAATCATGGAGTAATTCTTTCATCCTTAAGATGCCGGAAGTGTAATAAATAATCAATGTAATATTAGAAACGATCAGAATATTTTTGTTTGCCGTAAAATTAACCCCAAAAATAAACGCAAGTGTAATTTTAGTGTCTCGGTTCAAGAACACGTGTTTTTCCCAAAGTTATGCACATAATTTCTGGAGGTTAAAAAGTGAAACTATAGTTAACTGGAAGTCGTATTGTGGTGAAGTGTGCGAAAAGTGGATGGACAATCAAAAGCCAATTGGTGGGAAGGAAGAATTGTGGAAATAGACGAGTCTCATTTTGGTCAGAGTAAATATAATCGTGGAGTGGACGACGAATTGGGGGACTTCGGGTCTTCCGTGGAATTGAGCGTGTATCGAAGGCAAAATTTATTACCCCTGTTCCAGACAGAACGGCGCAGATACTTGTACCATTAATTAAAAAAATTGTTAAACCCTGGTCGACCATTATTAGTGACTCTTGGCGTGCGTGCGCATGACCACCTCAGTGAGCTAGGTTACGCCATTACCGCAAATATTTTGCACGTTACTTATTTCTCTCCGAGCATTCAGACGAAACTACAAGATTGCATCATTTCCTCACAGCAATTGCGGAATTGTATCCCCCCCAAATAAAGTGAGAAATTACATGTTTTCCTGGCTAGGTTAGGGTTAGGTTAGGTTAGGTTAGGTTAAGGTTATTCATTAGGGAAAGATGAAAACATTTTTCTGGTAAATTTTTAGTCGTTTTGCACGAATCTCATATCCGTTTTCTGTACAAACGCGTAGTTTTTGTGGTAACTTCAAGTGAAGATATTTCAAAAACTACACATTTGCACAGGAAACGGATGTCAGGTTTGTGCTAAACGAAAAAAAAGTGGACCAGAAAAATATGTTTTCGTCGAAAAACACCGATGTGTGCTAAAACGAATATTTACCATTTGTATAGGGCAATCAGTTTAACGTCTGTTGTAGGTAAGCTCTGGAATCGACAATTAGGGATCGTATAGTCGAACACTTAGAATTGCATAACTTCATCAGAAATATGCAGCTAGGTTTTAGGCAAAAAAATCTTGCTTAACTAATCTTTTAGAATTTTTCCAAAGCGTGGTTGAAGTTTACAATAGTCATCGGGCGGTAGATGTAGTGCATTTAGATTTTCAAAAAGCGCTTCACATCGTATCGCACAAAAGACTCATTGAAAAAACTAAGGTTCATGGGATCAGGGGTGTAGTAATAAATTGGATAGAAGAGTGGTTGCGAGGAAGGAAACAGGGTGGTCGTTGATAGAGCGGAGTCGTCTTGGGCTAATGTAGCGAGCGACGTTCCTCAGGGTTCTGTATTGGGTCCCTTGCTTTTTCTTATATATATACTAGGGGCACTCAATATATTTTGCACCACCCGTTTTTCTTAGCTAAATAATAGGCCATGGGGCTGAAATGTCTTTTGGGCCGTAAGTTTGAACTTTCTGCGCATCACATAACCGGATTTTTCCAGTTTGAACCTCCCCTCCTTGTATAAAACCACTTTTAAACGCCCTTGTATAAGACCGATGGTTAACGCAGTTTCGAAAATGGCGTCTGACAGTGATGTGCGTCGTAAACAGAGAGCTGTTATCGAGTTCTTAACCGCAGAGAAGGAAACAGTTGGAAATATTCAAAAACAGCTACAAAACGTTTACGGAGATGCTATTGTTGATCGAAGTACAGTTGGACGCTGGTCTAAACATGTGAGATCATCGGAGAGAGAGAGAGCCAGCCTCGATGATGAGCCACGCAGCGGTCGCCCGGCATCTGCTGTGACATCCCACACTGTGCAACGTGCTAACAGTATCATTCAATCAAATTGGCGCGGCACATAAAAAGAGCTATCACTGGAGCTAGGAATTAGTGAAGGAAGTGTGAATACGATAATTCAGCAACTAGGATACTCAAAAGTGTGTTCACGGTTTGTTCCTCACGAACTGACTGAAGATCACAAAGCCCAAAGAAAAGACATTGCTTCTGAGTCGTTGGTTCGATACGAGACAGAAGGGGATGACTTCCTTTCACGAATTGTGACTGGGGATGAGACTTGGGTACACCACTTTGAACCTGAAACAAAACGCCAATCCATGGAGTGGCATCACGCAGACTCCCCACGCAAGAAAAAGTTCAAAATGGCTCCCTCTGCAGGAAAGGTTATGGGCACCATCTTCTGGGACATGAAAGGGGTGATTTTGGTGGACATTATGAAGAAAAGACAAACAATCAACTCAGAGGCATGTATTGCTACTCTATAGAGACTCCAGAGACGTACAAAGCGAGTTCGATCGGAGACAAAACTGGAAGACGTCCTTCTTTTGCACGATAACGTAAGACCACACAACAGTTTGCAAACAAGAGAGACCACCACAAAAATGCGCTTGACTGTGTTACCCCACCTTCCATACAGCCCGGATCTGGCACCTTCAGACTTCCATTTGTTTGGGCCAATGAAGGATGCTATTCATGGAAGAAAGTTTCAGACTCACGATGAGGTTGTTGAGGAGGTTAAGAGGTGGCTCCAGCGGAACCCAGCGGACTTTTACCAGCAAGGAATAAAGGCCCTTGTTTCGAGGCGGAGGAAAGCCGTAGAAAAGGATGGAGACTATGTGGAAAAATAAAAATTTGTAAAAAAAGGTATGTAACTACTTGTGTACAAAATTTCTGGAACTTATAAGGAAACTTGGAAAGAAAAAAAACGTGGGGGCAAAATATGTTGAGTGGCCCTCGTATATTAATGATTTAGATGTCGGCCTAGTCAGTAGAGTTTCAAAGTTTGCGGATGACACGAAGTTGGGTGGTAGGGCGATTAATGACGAAGATAGAGGTGAAATACAGGAAGATCTGAATAAAATCGTAGATTGGTCGGTCACATGGCAAATGAGATTTAACGGTGATAAGTGCAAAATTTTACATATAGGTTCACGTAACGGTAAGTTTGCGTATAGTATGTCAGGGAAGGAGTTGACAAGCGTAGATCAGTAAAAAGATTTAGGAGTTATAGTCATTGGTGATTTAAAAGTGGCGAAACAAAGTACAGCAGCGGTCAATAAAGCGAACAGAGTATTAGGTTTTATAGCTCGGAATTTGGAGTACAAATCGCGCGATATTATTGTTCCTTTTTATAAATCATTAGTTAGACCCCATTTGGAGTACGCGATCTAAGTTTGGAATCCGCATATGCACAAGGATATAGACAAAATAGAAAGAGTTCAAAGACGAGCAACTAAGCTGATTCTGTTGCTTAGGTCAAAGTCGTACGAGGATAGGCTTAAGGAGTTAAAATTGACTACACTCGAGACTAGGAGGCTAAGGGGTGATCTTTTTTACAATAGAATAGTAAATAGCTGGAATAGTTTGCCGGTAGAAGTAATTAGTAGCATGTCTATAAACACGTTTAAAAATCGATTGGATCCATATGTTCTACAGCTCTACAGAAGCTAAGACTAGCAAAGACCCTAAGATCCACTCTAAGGTTAGCCCGAGAGAAAGAAGAGAGTAGGGGATTAAAAGAAGAGAATAAGGGGTTAAGTAAGTAGCAAAACCTATCATTCGTGGGTTAACATTCATTCAGAAAAAGAGAGAGAAAGACTCACCATCATCATCCGCCGTCCACTGCCGACAAATCGGAAAAATAGTCGAAGAGAATAGGAAAGGGGTGAAAGATAAAAAGAAGTAAAATAAGAACGCTTCCAAACTATGCAAACACAGTCTTAACTCAAACACTGTCATAGTTTAAGGTAGTAAAGTTAAGGTTTTTGTGGTTCGAAACCCACGTAAAGTTGTAGGTCCCCTCCGCCACCACGGAGGACATGCGCAATACACAATTACAAACACGGTTAGGTAGACCAGCCATAAATGGATTCTAAGGTCTTTGTTGGTCTGAAACATTATAACATTATAACAAATACGCACCTATGTCCAATATACATTCAGATAAATGGGACGGTCATGCCTTCATATACTTACATAGCATGGAACTGCCATTAAGAAGCCAATTTTCTGCTTTATTGGCAGAATGGAGTAATATGGTGAATCTTATTAGATAATGCAGAGTAGTGAAGTTATGTACACTAGTTTTAAAGATGTTGAGACAGAGAAAAAATACAGAGATTATCCTTAGTAATCTACAAACATATGTTTATAATTAGAGTGACACCTCTCAATGACGACACTCCATTATAACGAAACTTCTCTTTACCGTAAGAACACTTTGAACATTTCGAAAAACCTCTCTCTTTCGAAACCACGTTTCGGTGTAAGGAGGTATTTTCGCTAACTCAGCCTGAGCTGCACGTGTTCGTCTCTACCGCCATTTCTCCGATCAAGAAAGTAAGCGGCATGCTGATTGGCTGATCCCTAAAAGCTGATTCGTAATTGGCAGAATGTTTCCAGCCTCACGGAGAAATATCAGGTTGTAACATAAATTCTGCTCGATTAGAAAACGGGCGATAGATAGTAGAATAACCTCAAGATAATGTGAAATAGTTTTAGAAATGTTGCAAAATACAGGCGGCGACAGGTTCGCACATGTTTTATCACGATACAGAATGACTTAGGCTAGTGTAGGATTAAGCTAATGAATATTTTCTCTGGTGTTTTTCATACAGTTACAACGCCACCCCTACGATATTAGAGTAATTGAAAAAAAACATGAAGCCCATGAAAGAGCATATTCGACACGTGATGCTGTATGAGTTCCATAAAGGATCTAACGCTAGTGAATCCGCAAGAAACATTCAAAGATTTTATGGAAATAATGATGTGAGCGAATGGATGCGTAGGAGATGGTTTGAGACGTTCAGAAATGGAGACTTCAGTCTGAAAGATTATCAACGAACAGGACGACCAAATGAGTTAGATGAAGAGTTGCTAAAAGCAACAGTGGAGGAAATCCCAACGGTAACTGTAAGAGAACTTGGCCTGTAACTCGGCGTTAGTCATATGACCATTCATCGTCATTTGAAGCTGTTAGGAAAAGTAGTGAAGGTTGAAAAATGGGTTCCGCATGATTTGTCACAAGCGAATCTTCAACATCGAATCGATATTTGCACATCACTGCATTCTCGGCAACTGCAGGCACCGTTTATGAATCGGATCGTCACTGGGGATGAAAAATGGGTCCTCTATAACAATATTAAGCGTCGACATCAGTGGCTTAGCAGTGAAACAAAGCCTGAACCTCAGCCAAGGAATGGACCCCATCCAAAGAAAATTTTGTTATGCGTTTGGTGTGATATGCAAGGAATTATTCATTTTGAGCTTCTGCCAGATAACCAAACAATCACAGCTGAAGTCTACTGCCAACAACTCCAACGATTGAAGATGGCATTACAAGAAAAACGTCCTGCATCAATTAATCGCAGAGGTGTTCTATTCCACCAGTATAACCGGGCCTCACACTGCTCGAATCACCACTGCCCAATTGGAGACATTTGGTTGGGAAAAAATGCCTCATCCACCGTATTCTCCGGACATCACACCTTCAGACTACCATTTATTCAGAAGTCTGCAACACCACCTAGATGGACAAAAGTTGCAATCCACGGAAGCTATCGAAAACGAAGTGATCGCTTTTTTTAACTCGAAACCAAGGGATTTCTTCGAACGTGGCATAAAAAAACTTTTCTACAGGTGGGAGGAGGTTTTAGAAAAAGAAGGGAATTATAAGGGGTTCCAAAAAACCTTAGCCTCCCCCATTTGCAGCTTACATGTTTACTTATATCGAAATAGTTTTTAGTGATTATAAAAATATATAAAATTCTTTATTTATTGCAGGTATTAAAATTACTCTAGCTGATAAAGTGATAATATAATGGCTTCTCAATTAATTGGTGATTCGGAGAGGCAACGTGTGATAGATCGCATACGAGCAATAACATCTCGGGAAGCTCGTGATGCTGGAGCCACCTTTATAACACGTTCATGGGTTGCCAAAAAGTTGCGAAGAAGTGAGGACTTCGTCAAACGAAATTGGAATAAAACTTTGGATGAATGTGAAATGGATACAACCAAATCTGGGCGCCCAAATTTGCCACTCTCTCAGGAAACAAAGAACATCATTGAAAGCGGTACGCGTAAGCGGAAAAACAGCTGTGCTAAACTTTTTAGAGAGATCGAAGTGTTGAGAGGAAAGATCGTTAGTGGTGAGATCATTCGACTGTACCGTCATAGGCAAGGTTTAAAGCCTTGGCATGAACTTCCAAAGCCAAGAAAAACTCAACTTAACATCGATGACAGAATGTGGTTTGCCCATTATCTTAAAGATTGGGATGTGGATGATTTCATGCATTTAGCTGTCTCCGATGAATTTTTTGTTTACGTAACACGTCGGCCTAACTACCAAAATGATCGAGTGTGGGCCACAATACCAGATGAAATCGATGACAATGAACATTATCGCGAATTATTAAAAAGTCCAGACTGTATTGGTGTGTTTGTTTTGTTCACTGCAAAGAAGCTCATGTGAGTGCTGAAGCCAAATGGTTAGAGTTGGGATGGACAGTATTTTCGTGATATTATTCTATCCCAGCATGTCATTCCTTTTCTAAGAAACCCAAACAATGTTATGGATGTCGATCAGGTCACACTTCTGCACGATAAGGCCCCCTGCTTTAAGGTATTAGCCACTCAACAGTTGTTGCGGAACCATGAGATCGATTTCTTTGGAAATGAAGAATGGCCAGGAAATTCTCCTGACCTGAACGTCTGTGAACACATTGGATCAGTTATAAAGGACAAGGTTGAATGTCTCTTGTTTCAAGAACCTGCAGCAAATCGATTTTCGAAGGATACAATGGCGCAACACATTGAAACAATTTTAGCAAATTTGCGTAACGATCAAGATCTATTCACGTCACTTTTGGCAAGCTACCCAAAGCGAATTCAGGCTGTCTTGGAAGCCAGTGGTGGGAACACCAAGTTTTAATTGTTTCTCATTAAATGCAGGATTAAATTCTTTTTTGTAAGGTATGTTTAGTTTTACTGTACCTCTAATGGTTTAGGCCATGGGCGGGGGGGGGGGCTAAGGTTTATTGGAGCCTCGTATTGATGATTAATTTGTCATTATAAGTCATTTAATTTTTGTTGTGAATAAATTAAAAATTTGGGCAAACTTGTCCTTATAAGTCATTTAATTTTTGTTCTGAATGAACTAAAAAATCGAGCAGAATATATGTCACAACCTTTAAATACTTAAAATACTTTTGAGTAATGTACTTTATATACTGCATATACACTCCTGACACAGGTCATAGGATACAGCAATGGTAGCTCGAGCTGGGTGAAAAGAGGACTAAACAAAAAAATTAAGGGAAAAAATTAATCAGTATTACAGCAGAAATTAATAGTTAGTTACCTGAGTTAGATAATACTATTACTATTATACTACTAATAATTACTAATAATACCATAGTTATAGTAGTCCAGTAGTTACAGTTACTTGAAATTAGGTAGTATTACTAGTATTATTAATAATAAGCATCATAATGCTGATACTAATACATCATAATGTTAACAGTACATAGTGCTGACCAGTATGAGATAAGAGGTTATTTGATTAATGGATTACGAAGTAGGTATTACCTAAATTAATGACAATAAGAATAACGGTAATAATAATAATAATAAATGCAATACTACTATTACTACTACTACTAATAATAATAATAACAGTACTGATCACGATGATAATGATGATAATGTTAATTGCACTGCTAAGAACAGTAATAGTAGTTGTAGTTATCCGAGTAGTTAGGAGTAACATCAATATTAATATACAGTAGAAATAATTTTCATAACGGCACTAGCAGTATTAAGTTATGAAGAACCCATTAAAAATATACATGTTTTATATATAGATAAGGGAAATAAGTACAGGATTCTGTGGTAAGGTAAGAATTACCCGAGTTGGTTAAGGGGCTGACCCTGTACGTCGCGGAAATACTGTAATTATCTAGATCTGTTTCATTAATCTGTCTTCTTTGACTGGTATGCGTTTTTTTCACATAAATAATACCATTGCGAACATAACATGAGTGGAAGTAATTTGTGTGATCTTTTTTTAATTTTAGAACTCTTTTGAATTTTCTAAGGTTCACGTATAATATAAGGCTTTCTTTGAATACACTGAGACACAATTTTATTTTTTACGTCAGCACTTTTTATGTGAAACTTAATCGGCCTCTTGAGCTTTGATTTGTCTTCCCTAATATGGGAGCTTCATTAATCATATCTTGGCTGACAAAGTAGTTGAGGTGGGTCTGAAGAGTCCCAATCACTATCTTTTTGCAGTCTTCCCTTGGACTTCTGCGGAGAGAGCGGGATCACTATGTGTGTGTTTATCTTGAAGAAGATGTTCCAGCTTCGAATGTTGATCGTTTTGTTTCTGTTCCATAAGATCTAGATTTTGTTTTAATTTGATGACCTCTTGTTTAAGTTCGGCAATCTCTTCGTCCTTGTTTCTGAGGTCATCGTTGAATGAATCACTACCGAGGATTACCGTTACGAGTTTAACAATAGACTTTCCGTCCGTGCTCAGGGAGTCGAAGAGTTCTTCTTGATCGTCAGCAAAACTGAAGCAATTTGTATTGGTTCTTGACGGTACTGTGGAGACAATGCTGCTACTTCGGGAGCAGTTCTCTAGTTCCGTTGTTTCTTCTGAGGGACTATTCTCACTCTGGTGAAGGGTCAGGAGCGGCTTGCTGGTTGTTCGTTTCGGGATGACTATTTTTTCCTTTTAAGATAGTCCCAGTAGAGGATGAATTTCTCGCGTTTCTTGTGTTTCTTCTTCTATTTGTTATGATGGAGAGTAACTCAAGGTCGGGGATTCGAAAAAGGGGATGAGTTAATCGGAATGTTACTCGGAATGTAATCACTCATGAGATCGGAGAGCCTGCGGGTCTCTGTACTCAGTTTCGATCAGGGTGTAGGATCGGAAGCCTATGAGCTGCCACTCTAGAGAGGAGCTACAGTATGTGACGGAGCGTGAGAGGAACACGTCTGCTCCGCTCGGAGGTTGGAACAATATTATAATGATAATAGTAGTAATAATAATTATAATAATAATAATATAATGATAATGGTGATAATGATAATTATAATGCTTATTGGCAGAAGAAAAATCCCATAAAAAATAGTGTCTATCAAAGTAATGAACGATACAACTAAATAAACAAAAAAACAAAAAAAGGACCGCGGTGATAAAGAAATAATAATATACGTAATGAAACGAGAAATAATAAAATTAATAATACCCAAAGATATTACCAAAGAAAAATAAAATAAAATAAGAATAAAAAGTACATGTAATGGAAAAGATATTGCAGGACTTAAGTAGAGCTATAGATAAACACTTTCATACCGAGAAGTCCGTGGTTTAAGAGACATAAAGCAGGACGAATGAATAGCGTGGACAATAGGATTGTCTGAGGTTTGAATTATTCACATTAGACTGTACTCGGCACGTCTTGTTACTTTAAGTAGTCTCGAAATGTTGCAGTTAGTGAACATTTGAGAGGCTGAGCATCTTGGAGGTAACTTATGTAGCAGTCTAAAGGATCTGTTATAAAGCAAATTGAGGGTTCCTCAGAAATATATTTTTTTATAATTAACCAATGGTGCTGCCCAGAAATATGAGTGCAAAAAATATGAAAAAGAGTGTCTTTACCTTCGCTTGTAAAGAATTTGAAGTTCTTTACAATCATGTTTGCTTTAGCACAGTAATTTCGATACTGTTTTCTTACGTCTCAGTCGTTACTCAAGAAGCTGGTGGTACTTAAATTCTTATACCTGCTTTATTGGTCCGTCTATCATTTTGAATATAATATTAGCTGTTTTGTTTGAGCTTTTAGGATGGAATTGCATAACTTTAGTTTTAGCAACATGAAAATTAATGTCATGGTTCTGCGATTATAATTCACAAATTTTTATAAGATGATCCAAACCTTTAACTGAAGGGCTTATTAATACCATATAATCGACATAGACGAAGTCATTTATCCTCATACTATCTATATAACATCCCACTCTTGCCTCAGTAAGAAAGGTAATTAATCCATCAATATACACATTGAACAGCAAAGGAGAGAGCAAAGAGCCTTGTCTAACTCCGCAAGAGGAACCAAAACATTTGGACGATAGATTGTCCCATCTAACCATAAAAGTTTGGTGAGTGTACCAAAATTTAAATATATTTAAAATATGCAGTGGAACATTACTGTGTTCGAATTTTTTAAATAAAATATTGTGATTCACTCATGTGTTTTGATTATATCCAAAAATTCCTGACTATATTTAAATACAATCTCCTTCAAAACATAGATACACAGGTCAGTTGAATGGGACCTGAATCCTGTATCGCGACATCATTTACCCAATCTAAAAAACGTAATAAATACAACCAAGCCTGATCAAGCCTTACCTAACCTAACATAACATAACCTTAATTATATCCCCTTTTTTCATGATAAAGGACAGCATTTATAAAGATAAATCACCACGACACTGCTAATGTCGTGATACGCACGTTCGTGTCGCGATGGGCTATGTATGTATGAAGATTGTCGCGATTATGTAGGAAAGGCAAGACCACACACACACACACACACACACACATGTGTGTACACATCTCTGAATAAGTGAGGTACCGACGTATTTTTGTTTCCATGTATTGAAAAACTGCTTAACGTGACCTAACTTTACCTAATCTAGCTTTAATGCCCTCGAACTAAGAAGGGCATAATGAATGGCCCGGACGCCACTGAGACCTCAAACGACTTTTCCTGTGAAGTCCCTAAATAACGAGATCCTAGCTAACACACCCTAATTTAACTTAATCATGACAAACTTATCATTTTATCACGGTAAAAATGTTTCAAGACTAAATTTTTTTTTATAGAACAATTTTAATGTTTCGAGGTACCAAAATAATCCGCGTATATCTATGAATTATCACACACTCGACCTCACTTATGATGAGTTTATCGTATCCTCTTGGTTGGCTTTCTAAATTAATGTGATGCGAGTTTAGCTTTAGGAAGAAGTCTCATAATCTCTCATATTATATAAAGAAACTCAAATTAGAGAAGAGAAGCAGAAAAATAAACAGGAAATTTCAATCCAGGAAGCAAAGTTGCAACTTCAAAACTTCACAGATAACTTCAGAAGGAGCAATTCACTTCTCTTCAAAGACAGTTGATATACATATATTACGCAAATAAATAAATACAACTTCAGTTAAAAGGAAGAGAGATTAATTCTTTTCGGAGGTCATGAACTCAATAAAAAATATACACTAGGTTTTTAATTACAAAGGAAAATTGTTCCAGAAACATTTGTAAATGGTTGAAAATGCACACACACACACACACACACACACACACATACACACACACATACATATATATATATATATATATATATATATATATATATACATATATATATATATGGGTGGGTCAAACAATTTGGGCTATTTACTCACTTTTTTGTTTTAGATTTTTGGGAGGAAATTGGAAATGTCGCGTAATTTTCTAGTGAATAAGTCTTTCCCTTTGTCTCTTTGCCTTCACATTGGTTAGGGTTAGGTTACATTAGGTTAGTTGATAATGTAATGTCAGCTAACCTCTCTCAAGTAACAATTAAAATCCATTATTGTGTTGTGGTTCATTTCAACTTCTTTTCTCGAAGTTAAAAAGTTGTGAATAATAAAAAATTATATAATTTCGAAAACAAGATATGTTGGTTCTGAATAGGTTAAGTTACGCGGGTCATGTCAGTTAAGGTTCGGTTCGGGTAGTTTAGGCTAGATTAATGAGTATCTCACTATTTCGTGACTTAACAGAAAACACCCTTCGATCCCTCAGTTACGCCCGAAACACTTATCACGCCCTTCTTGTGCGATGACACTAAGGTTAGATTTGGTTAATTAGGTTTTTAGATATATGAATTTAGAAAAGTCGGTACCTCGCTTATGCGGAGATGCGCACGTGTGGGTGTGTGTGTGGAAGAGGCTTAATATCGTATCACAATATGAAGCCTGAGAACGTTGTAAAAGAGAGTGGGAGGCCTTTTTAGGGTCTCGCAAAAGACGTTCCTCTGCTAATAAGTTCGGGAATAGGGTCTGGTTACGATGTTCGGAAACGACGCAACTTAAGAAATTTTTCGGGTGGTTGATGTAATAGAGAGACGTTTCCTTTGGTATCTATTAGTATGGTCTGGATTCAGAAACTAAAATGAAAATTATTAAACGATAATAGAATTCAAATTGAAGTCAGCGTTAAGTAGGAAATAGAGGAATATACTTACAGTATATGGGCAGAAACTTTGGGCTAATTATAAGAAAGGTTCTGGCAGAATCCTCACTCCTTAAGGGATCTTCTAGACTTCTGGAAAAGTTTCCTCCAAGATGCTCAGCTTCGCAGATGTTTACTAACCACAATGTCTCGAGCCGTATGCGGACATTTCTTCGAAAACAAAACTTCGAAAACATTTCTTCGAAATCAAAAACTTCGACATCCAATAACTTCGACAAAAAATTACTTCGAAAATAAAACTTCGAATTAGGTTAGGTTAGGTCTGTGGCACGAAGGCAAGAGCTGTAAGCATTCGAATATTTAGAGCGAATTGGGCATCAGTGTCGTATCGTGCTTTGAGTCTATATTCACAGACTTTCCTATATAAGCATTGGCCAAAATGGAAAAAGCAACCATAGTTTGCAACTGATTGAAATTCCGAAGTTAATGCATTAATCATTCCTGTTTCAAAATCAGTTAAAATTGAATCAATGTTTAAGTTAGGAGCGAGGACTTTTACTTGTCTCAGAATGTTTGTTTTCGAAGAAATGTCCGCAGTTATTGATTCGAAATTTTATTTTCGAAGTAATTTTTTGTCGAAGTTATTGGATGTCGAAGTTTTTGATTTCGAAGAAATGTTTTCAAAGTTTTGTTTTCGAAGAAATGTTTTCGAAGAAATGTCCGTAAATCGTCTCGAGCCCCCAAAGGTAACAAGACGTGCTTCATGCAGTCTAAAGTGAAAAAATTCAGAACTCCATCAATCCAGTTATCTATGGTACGTATCAGTTACGCAGTATGTCATCTGAACTATGGGTTTCATGATATGAAAATCTTTGTCTAACTTTAATTAACATCGTGATTGCTATTTTTCATTAACTGTATTTTATTTTATTTTTAAGCTAATTTAGTTTTTAGTTTTTATTATTATTATTATTTGTCATATGGACTATTGGTCTGTCATTAAAAATTTTCATTTTCATTCATTTTCTTTTCATTTCATTTTCATAAAAATTATAAGATTTTGGAGAAGATAAGAGGGAGTCAGGATATCTGGAAAATTTTGAAAGATTTTACTGCCATCTTAAAGTTTTTCGATATGAAATCTGAATATATGATCGTCACCGCTATAAATTAGTTTATTTACTCTATAGGATTACTATATTTATAATAAATTTTATATTGATTTTTATACATTATAAAATGAACTGCAAAGACGCGAAATAGACGAGTAGGTGATGTCGGATCGAGTTGGTGATGACAAAACTAAATATGATGCAAGAGACGCGTGGTCATAGGATTTTAAGTGGTTCTGTTCACGTGGCTGTATTCACCACACATGCGCATTTATGTAGTCATATTACAATCTCGATTGTAACACCCTGACACGTTTTATATCAGGAAATGATAATTAACTGAATTATTATTATTAAACATTAATTAAATTCTATGAATAAAAGACTAAAGAAGATTCGCAAAAAACGGGACTTTTGAAGGGTTAGGTACAGTATAAGGCAATTGCCCTTTCCCCCACCCCCCAAATTACTGTACGATGTTTCCAGTGTTTCGAACGCGTTCTTTAGGATGACAGGACGGGTCTGAAACACTGGAAACGCTGTATTTTTGTGTGGGCAAGGGCTCTTGTATAATAGCGTACATAAACCTCAGCTATAAGACAGAGGCAAGTTCCCCCATATACTGTATAATGTATATATAATAAAATAAACGTGGTGAGTATAAAATTTGAAAATTATAAGGAGATCGTGTATAATAAATCGGATATAGTCTGGAAGTAGACACATAAAGAAGACAAAATGGGTAAATAAAATTACTTTTTAAAAAAATTACAAGAAAATGAAACCCAAGAAGGAAAATAGGGAAGAACAGCTTGATGGGAGAGGACTCTCCTCAGGTTTGCATTTTGGCCTTCAAAGAAAATAAACGGTGTGATCTAAATGTGGGGACAAGCTGAGAGGAATGGATGAAAACAGGATCAGGAGGTAGAAGGATGAAGGATAAAGGAATGGGAGAGTGAAAAATAAAGTAAATTTAAGTTTTCCGGGAGCTCAGCCATATGTCTGCGGTTGGATAAAGATGACTGTAAAATACATGGTGTTGCAATCATAATAGATGATACACTAAACTATTGTTATATTAACTTAAATTAGGCCTATATAATGCAACAGGATAAAATTTTGGTATATAATTTATTAAATCCTATTAACAATACTATATTAGTTCAGACGTCTATCTAATCATAGTTAGTTTTAATGCAACAGGTTTCCATTGCCATCGCCCGTAACTCAGTGAGTTATACAATTTCCCTATGTAAGCGAAATGAGGTAAAGAAGTTAGCGTAATTGACCGCATTGGCTGCGGCCCTCCTGACTGACCCTCCTGACTGATTATATAATTATTATTAATAGACTCCCTTCGTAAGCATATCTAAGATAAGCAGCTTTACTATAGAGGAAAGTGGCTAACAATGTACAGATTGTATTTACTTTGTTAATGTTAAAACAGATTCCATACATATTCGCAATTGATTTAGGTGCCATGTTAGTTTCTTATGAACAAGTTTAATATAGTTATGTTCCCGACAAAATAAATTTGGAGGGGCCATACTGGACTGGCCTCATCCGTCCGCCCCTCCGTCCGTCCACCCATCTGTTTCTCACACTTTCCTGTCCTGGCTATAACTTTTGAACCACTAGTCAGCAGATATAAATGAACAAGAATCAGGTTCTTGCATCAAAGGTCGAATAGAGCTTTTTCGTGTCCGAGCTATAACTTTTAAGCCATTCAACATAAACGAATGAAACGTCACACATACATATGGATAATCACAAGACGATGTGCCATGACTAAGACTCAGACTCTTTCATGAAAGGTTAAGATCACAAAAAGAGGTTAAAGGTCAAGCGGAGATCCATGCCTATAACTTTTGAACCACTTAACATAAATTGATGAAATTTCACACACACACATGGATCATTACAAGGCGATGTATCGCCAGCAAGAATTATGTTGTTGCATCAAAGATCAATGTCACAAATAAAGGTCAAAGTTGAAGTGGCGGTACACGCTATAACTTTTGAACTACTCAACATAAATTCATAAAATTTCACACACATATGGATCATCACAAGATGTAATTGTTATATTTTTATACTTTAATCAATTACTGTTCTCGCTATTTATGGGTATTTTCGATACGAAACAAAGTCGTTTTCTACTCAAAAGAGGTTGGCCAAGAAGAATCAAGAAACAGCGTTTTTCCTTAGACTTCTATTAATTCATAATTTTAATTTACGGGTGCGACTTTTAAATTAACTGCTTATTTAACTATGTCAAAGAGAGAGAGAGAGAGTTACAAGATACAAGCAGTTACAAGGACAAGAGAAAGCCTCAAAGACCTTCCTATCCACTCTGGAAGGTTCCTATTATTAAACAAGTTTATTTTTCTTTCAACTATTCAAGCAGTAGTAGAAAACTGGATAGAAAAGTATAAGGCTCTCTCCCCACCCTCCGCTCCTTCCCTGCCAGAGACAGGTACGGAAAAAAGTTGAAGAAAATACTTTGACCTGGAAAAGTAGCCAAGCAAATTTTACACGAAAGTGGAGAATATATAAGATAGCTCTATAATTACGCATGCCGAAATAGACACCGCGCAGGCAAACTCCTGCAGAGTTACGTTATGTTTTAGTCTTAAACCATGAGAGTATTCAGTACTTTGTCCAGCCTATTTTTAAACACATTTACACTTTGGCTTGAAACAACCTCTAAGGAAAGTTGGTGTCAGATATTAACTATTTTATAGGAAAAGAAATTGCCGCAAACTGTCGTCCTAAATGTCTTTAGTTCCAGTTTAAACCCATTATTTCTTGTCGGATTCGCATTAAGTGAGAATAAGTTCCTGTAGTCTACCCTGTCTATTCCATTGAGCATCTTGAAGACTTGAATAAGCTGACCGCTCAACCTCCTCGTCTCTAAAGTAAACAGATTTAGGCGCTCCAATCTCCGTTGGTAATTTTGCATTCTCATTGAAGGGATCAATTTTGTAGCCTTTGCTTGTAAACTTTCTAACCTTTCTGTATCCTTCCTAAAGGACGGAGACCAAAACTGCGCACAATATTCGAGTTGAGGTCTGACTAGTGAATTATAAAGAAACATTACAGTCTCCTTGTTCCGAAACTGGAACTGTCTTTTACTACCGGGTGTACATAAAGTCAGGATCAATTTTTGTGAAGCACTTGGAAATTATATGGAATTCAATCATAAAATGATAAAGTGGTAACATTTATTAAATAATTAAGAGTAGGATTCGACGTGACGCCCATCAGTATCCCTGCACAGCTCAAATCGTTCCGCAGCATTTCTAAACACATTCTGGAGCATTTGCGGGGTTATGTTATCTGTAGCAGTTCGTATACGTGTACGTAAGTTTCAAGACTCGTAATCTTCGTCTGATAGACGTGCGATTTGATAAAGCCCCATGCAAAGAAATCTAAAGGGGTTAAATCTGGTGATCTCGCTGGCCAAGGTCAGCAACAGACCTTAGCCAGCGAGATTACCAGATTTAACCCCTTTAGATTTCTTTGCATGGGGCTTTATCAAATCGCACGTCTATCAGACGAAGATTACGAGTCTTGAAAACTTACGTACACGTATACGAACTGCTGCAGATAACATAACCCCGCAAATGCTCCAGAATGTGTTTAGAAATGCTGCGGAACGATTTGAGCTGTGCAGGGATACTGATAGGCGTCACGTCGAATCCTACTCTTAATTATTTAATAAATGTTACCACTTTATCATTTTATGATTGAATTCCATATAATTTCCAAGTGCTTCACAAAAATAGATCCTGACTTTATGTACACCCTGTATAACCTAATATTTTTAAGGCCCTCTTTTCGATTTCTGCACAGTGCTTCGACGGTTTCAGATCATTACTGATATAGACTACTAAGTCTTTCTCTAGTTCGGTCTCAGTCAAGTTCTTTTCCAAGAGAGAATAATCGGTCTTCGGGTTTTTATAATCTATGTGCGTTACCTTACATTTGCCCAAGTTGAATGGCATCTGCCAAGTAGCAGATCATTCGCCAAGCCTGTTAAAATCATTCTGAAGCGTTCTTATGCCCTCTTCAATACCTACACTACTTCCTAATTTCGTATCGTCTGCAAATTTGGAAAATGTACTTAGGAGCCTGACGTCTATATCGTTAATATAGATGATAAAAAGTAAAGGACCCAGAACGGAACCATGAGGGACACCACTGGTGACGGGCGCCCACTCCAAAGCTACTCCATTTATTACCACTCTCTGCTTTCTATCTTTTAACCAATCCCCAATCCATTTGGAAACGAGCCCAGTGATTCCTAGTTCTCTGATTTTAGCCATCAATCTCGCGTGAGGGACTTTGTCAAAGGCTTTTTGAAAGTCGAGATACACTATATCTATTGCCTTACTTGCATCGTATAGGTTATGCAGATTGTGGAAAAATTTTAACAGGTTTGTCAGACAGGATCTATTTCGCCTAAATCCATGTTGAAAATAAAAATTTAGATTGTTAGATTCAAGGTGATACACAATACGTTCTGTAATGATGGATTCCAACAGTTTTCCGACAACTGATGTTAAACTGATTGGACGGTAATTACAAGGATTTTCCCAATCACCCTTTTTAAAGATTGGTGTTAAATTTGCTAACTTCCAGTCAGTTGGAACTTTCCCTAACTCGATTAATTGTTTGAAAATGGTTACTAAGTCGACAATAGCATTGTGGCTAACCTCTTTTAATACCCTTGGAAGAAATAAGTCAGGACCAGGTGATTTGTATTTATTCATCTTGTCAATTAATTAAGAGAGAGAGAGGGAGTTACAAGGAGTTACAAGGACAAGAAGTACCTCAAAAGGCCTTCCGGCCCATACCGAGGAGGTACCAATGGCAACGGGTGCCGGGAAAAAATTCATACACATTGTCACAGCTAGCTTCTCGAACAGCCACCCTACAAGACAGTAACACACATCCTCAAATAGTGTGCAAGATTCGGTCTAACCTTTACTTGAACTGATCCACAGAGGAACTGTTCACAACTTCTGAAGGTAGCCTGTTCCACCTGTTACAGATTTTATAGGTAAAGTAATTCCAACACACACTCGTGCTAAACCGTTTCTAATCCAACTTCCAACCATTGCTGCAAGTTGAGTTATCATTTAAATTAAACATGCTTCTAAAATCGACATCATCGAACCCGTGTAAGAGCTTGAAAACCTCGATGAGTTCACCGCGCAGTCTCCTAGTTTCCAGCGAAAACAAATTCAGGGCGTGTAAGCCTCGATTATAGCCCATATGCCTAACAGAAGGTATTAACTTTGTGGCCCTCGCCTGCACTCGCTCCAGCCTCTCAATATCTTTCCTGAGAGTGGGCGATCACAACTGCACAGCGTACTCCAGGTGCGGCCGAACCAGGGAATTGTACAGAGAGAGCACAATCTCCTTGTTCCGAAATCGGAATTGCCTCCTGATATAACCCAACAGCTTCTGGGCTTTCTTTTCCACCTCTACGCACTGTTTGGTAAACTTAAGGTCGTTGTTAATTAGCACACCCAAGTCCTTTTCTAAATCACTGGCCTCGATATTACTCCCCAACATGAAGTAGTCCGACTTGGGATTGGCGTAGCCAATGTGCATCACCTTGCATTTACCCAAGTTAAACAGCATTTGCCATCTTTCGGACCACTCTCCTATCCTACGTAGGTCCGTAAGCAGTTGCTCGATCGCTTCGGGCGTCCAAACATTGGCCCCAAGCTTGGTGTCATCAGCGAATTTGGCGATCCTACTGACGATGCCAGCGTCGATTTCATTTATGTAAATGATAAACAACAGTGTCCCCAAAACGGAACTCTGAGAGAGAGAGAGAGAGAGGAGAGAGAGAAGAGGAGAGAGATTACATAATTGGTATTACGTTATCCGACCTATATTTTATTAGTTACATCCTACACAGAGATGAGAAGTATGTATGATACTGTATCTTAGATATAATTTGTATCTTGTATTTATATCTTGAACGAAAAATAAAAGTATCATATATCTTGTATCTGTAATACAAATTTAATGGTACACAATATTTGATACAAGATATATGATATTTTAGGAGTCTCAATCCCCGCTGTTGGAACTTTTGAAATAAAAATTACGCATCTTCAAATAATGGGAGTGCCAAATGTATGATAACTGGTCTCGACTATTGCACAAGAACAATTAATTATTATTGTGTGAGCCGCAGTGGCGTGGATGAGACCACCAAAAATCTTGCTGTGGTCAAAACTCTTCGGGTTACTGAGTTCATATTTTACTCTAACCAACTGGAGAGGTACTTGGTTCTTTTACCACCTCGACCGTTATTTAGAGTTAATAATTAATTAATTCAGTGGTGTAGCTAAGGGGGCATGGGAGGGCAATTGCCCCCTAAAATTCTAGCTCGCAACATCTAAAGTCATATAACGGAGGATACCTATAGCATTACGTGGGATCCGAACCACGGATTGGTACATAAACTGGACGCAGACGATGGTCTTCCATCCAGACCTAATCTCACTTAACTTCGCTGATCAACGGGAAACTAAAAAAAAATTGATCAAACTTCAAACACGTGCGTATCGTCACAAGATGATGTCACGAGCAAGAATCGGGTCCTTACATGTCGTCTCGACATAGTTCGTTTTATTACTGTAATAAATAAATTACAATATTTGTACCATCTTTTATATATATATAATATATATATATATATATATTATATATATATATATATGTAAATAATTAAACATTTACTAGACAGTCTGAAAAGACAGCAAAGAAACCTGTCAAGTATATAAACAAAATTCGTCAAGAAAACGTTTGGCAAAATCGTCCTTATTTTGTTCTCTTTATGACCCTTTTTCTGCGAAATGTTGCCTTTGGAAAAAAGGAAGACATTTGTAGGTCATTTAATAAACATTATTTTGTTTGACATTTGCTGTTCGTTTGGGAGGAATGTTATTCCATTTGCAGGAGTATGTATCAAAGGAATTCGCTCAATTATTTTATATGACCGAAAAGACCACACAAAATTCTACATCGGATATATAAATTTTCAGGGTTTTTCTTCAACTTTAACATTTAATGATTATATATATATATATATATATTTATATATATATAATATATATATATATATATATATATATATATATATATATATCAGTGGCGTGCGGTCCATGGAAGCAAGGGAAGCAATGCTTCCCTATTCAAAGAAAGAAGAAAATGCTGTATTATACTTTAAAGTTTAAACAGTTCAATATGTGTTAATAATTTGTACAAAATCATTTTATTATATATTATAGCATTTGATTGGTAATCAGGTGGATACATAGTATATACATTGGTTGCCGTTCGTGCAAGAACTTTTGAGAAAGCCGACGCAAAAAATCTCGAGTTGGACAACATTGACGAAATGCATCCTTTTTCCCAATGACTTTCGCTTTTTTTTTACTGTTACAAATTGTTTCTTTCCATTCTAAAAACGCATTTAATGTTTAATAATGTAGTATTTATTGAATACAACAAGTTTCATATATAGTTTTTCTACTAAAAAATTCCATGGCCATGTTAAGCGAAAAAGAATATATATTTATCGTTATTTTATCCTTCCCTATGTCAAAAAGGAAGCAATTTAGAAATCGCTGTCCAGATCTTATAGTTAATTTTCTTGAAATATCTGGCAACTTATACGTGCTGTAAAAAGAAAGAAGAATAGAATTAACCTATAAGTAAAGTAAGTAGATGATTATGTGTTTTGTTTTTATTATATACGAGTATTTTAAAGTTTTATTTTTATTTTATATAATCTTTGTTGTTTTTGCTTGAATTGCTTCCCCTTGACGAAAAATCACCGCACGCCACTGATTATATATATATATATATATATGGGATGAATGTCACAATTAAACACGTGGAATAAATGAATAATGCAAACCCATAAGGAAAAAGAAAAAATTATTCCAAGGGTTTTTGTGTATTCATCAGTACACCTCATCAGGGAATGAAGGGAGAAGGCGAGCTGACGAAAATATATACATATGTACGACGGAACAGAGAAATAAGAGATTAGCACATGGTTAACAAGCGTTGATTAAAGGCAAAAGACATTTTAACAAGATATTGTCAATTTTATACATTCCGGCACTGTTATTGAAATTATTTTTAAAATGGATGTATGCACATTCTAAAATATTCCTTTCAATTATATCTGTGTTTTTAACGAGGGCTTTCGAAGTATCCCACTTGATACTATGATTACATTTGTATATATGGTTAAACAATGCATTAGAATTATCTGCTGTTCTAACACTCGTATTTATGCCCTTTTACCCTGATATCATTTTCCTATGTAAAACTAGAAATGAATCTCAAAGACTTTTAAAGCCTGAAAAGCTGTCATACTTCCCCTCGGCATATTCAAATAAAAATACTGTAATTCAACTACCAAAATTAAACGTTTATCACAACATTGTATAAAACAGTATGGGTGTAATATATATCTTATGTAATGTGTTCTTTCTGAATAAAGATTATTATTATTATTATTATTATTATTATTATTATTATTATATCTAAAGTTTTTCCCGTTTGACCTGTATGTACTAAGTACAACGTCTGTTGTAGGTAAGCTACTGGAATCAATAATTAGGGATCGTATAGTCGAACACTTAGAATTGCATAACTTGGTTAGAAATACGCAGCACGGTTTTAGGCGAAACAAATCTTGCTTAACTAATCTTTTAGAATTTTTTCAAAGCGTGGTTGACGTTTACGATAGTCACCGGGCAGTTGAACTAAGGCTCATGGAATTAGGAGTGTAGTAATAAATTGGATAGAAGAGTGGTTGCGAGGTAGGAAACAGAGGGTGGTCGTTGATGGAGCGGAGCCGTCTTGGCTAATGTAGCGAGAGGCGTTCCTCAGGGTTCTGTATTGGGCCCCTTGCTTTTTCTTATATATATTAACGATTTAGATGTCGGCCTAGTCAGTACAGTTTCAAAGTTTGCGGATGACACGAAGTTGGGTGGTAGGGCGATTAATGACGAAGATAGAGTAAAATCCAGGAAGATCTGAATAAAATCGTTGATTGGTCAGTCACATGGCAAATGAGATTTAACGTCGATAAGTGCAAAATTTTACATATAGGTTCGCGTAACGGTAATTTTGCTTATAGTATGTCAGGGAAGGAGTTAGCAAGCGTAGAGCAGGAAAGAAATTTATGAATTATAGTCACTGGTGATTTAAAAGTGGCGAAACAAAGTACAGCAGCGGTCAAAGAAGCGAACAGAGTGTTAGGTTTTATAGTTCGGAATTTTGAGTACAAATCGCGCGATATTATTGTTCCTCTTTATAAATCATTAGTTAGACCCCATTTGGAATACGCGATCCAATTTTGGAATCCGCACATGCGTAAAGATATAGACAAAATCGAAAGAGTTCAAAGACGAGCAACTAAGATGATTCCGTCGCTTAGGTCGAAGTCGTACGAGGATAGGCTTAAGGAGTTAAAATTGACTACACTCGAGACTAGGAGCTAAGGGGTGATCTAATCCAGGTTTTCAAAATTATGAATGGGTTTGATAACGTAGATAGAGATAGCTTTTTCGAAATATCTCAGTATAATAGGACTAGAAATAACGGGTGTAAGTTGACAAGTAGAAGGTTCGAGACAGCGGTTGCGAAAAACTTTTTTACGCATAGAATAGTAAATAGGTGGCATAGTTTGCCGGTAGAAGTAATTAGTAGCACGTCTATAAACATGTTTAAAAATCGATTAGACACATATGTTGATAGATTGGGTATAGTTTAAGGTAGTAAAATTAAGGCTTTGTGGTTCGGAACCCACGTAAAATTGTAGGTCCCCTCCGCCACCACGGAGGACATGCACAATACACAATTACGAACACAGTTAGGTAGACCAGCCATGAGTGGATCCTAGGATCTTTGTTGGTCTGAAACATTATAACATTATAACAATGTGTACATCCAATCAAATACACAGCCAACCGCATTATCCAGGCTATTCTTTATTAGGCGAGATTTAACAGTATTATTATATTCAAAGACTACGTTGATGCCAATTGTTTTAAGTAAAGTTGAAAGATATTTAAAATTTACATGGTTAGGTAGGCTCAGGATATTTTTACGCTCAAATTCATTTACAGTTACACTATTATAATACCTATTCTTAGCTTTCCTAAGGCAGTTATCTAGAAATGAAATAGGATAACATAATTTAGTACCAATATTCATAATATTGCATAACTCGGAATCTAAAACTTCAGGACTGACAACTCTCAATGCTCTTAGAAAAAAGAGAGAAAGAGAAAATAGAAGATTATATCGAGGGATGATGGTCAGAATAAAAATACACATAAGAGTTATTATTAATAGGCTTACGGAAAACTTCAAATTTGAATTCATTCATGCATCTCCGAAATTTTAGATCTAGAAAAGATAGGCATCCATCATTTTCTTTTTCAACAGTGAACTTAACAGATGGGACTAAATTGTTGAACTTACCAAGAAATAAGTCAGCATCCAAATTGTCAGAACAAAGGCATAAAACATTATCTATATACCGTTACCAACAAGGTTAAAATTAACAATAAGGGCAAAATTCTATTTTCAAAAATTTCCATATATAAATTAGTTAATACAGGTGAGGGGATTTCCCATTGCCAATCAAAACGACATAAAACTTATTTTCAAACTGAAATTTACAATCCTTGACGCAAAGCTTAACTCAATAAGAGTGTTGCTTTAAACATGGAAAGAATATTCAGAGATCTTATCTTTTAAAAAATCAAGTAGGTCATCGACAGGGACTTTTGTAAATAACGAGCATATATCAAAACTTACCAGTTTGAAATTAGGATCATTAGGAAACTTCAGTTTGTCAATCAGATCCATGCTATTTACAATATGTGATTTAGGAAAAGAGTCAACTAACGGCGTTAATAAACTAACTAACCATTTAGATAGCTTATAGGTTACGGAGCCTTACTGAGCTTACAATAGGTCTCATGGGACTAACTTTGAGTGTTTTAACTAAACTGTACAGATATGGTAGTGACGGATTGATACTAAGAAACTGTTTAGAAAGACCATTATAGTTATTTTTTTAATATTTCTCTTACTTTTCTGTCAAACAGTTTGAAAATAAAGAACACTGAGACGAAAGCGCTTGAGCACAATTTCTTGCTTTCTTTTTTCCTTCGTAGTTATTTTCATCATAAATTTATTCACGTGTTTCTTGAAATAATTTTCATAATATATATATATATATATATGTGTGTGTGTGTGTGTGATTGTATATATATATATTATATATATATATATATATATATATATATATACACATACTGTATATATGTGTGTGTGTGTGTGTGTGTGTGTGTGTGTTGGCTTTGAGAAAAAATACAATGGGATATAATGTCACACTATTTCGAGATAAATCCTACTTACCCAAGAACAACACACACACACACACACACACACATTTTCATAAACTAAAACTAGTATTTTATTAACAGAGAACTGACACAAACTTCGCCTTGAATGTTAGATTTTTACTTTAGGATCACCTGAAGATCCGTCACCCCAGCCTTTTTTAGTTAGCTTTATAAGGCTAACTAACGAAAATATCACGACTTAACCTAACCAATCGTTAGGTCAACTGTACGCCCTTGACGATAGGTTAAGTTAGGTCGTGATATTTTCGTTAGTTAGCCTTATAAAGCTAACTAAAAAAGGCTGGAGTGACGGATCTTGAGATGATCCGATTTTTATTGAAGTTTAAACATTTGTAAGAGAAATGAAAGCTAAATAACACTGGTATGCATCAATTTTGCTGTCAAGGGTTTTGTAAGTGATTCTTATAGAGTTTTTTTTCCTGCTGATTTCGAATCTGCAATCCGTTTTTCTCAATCAGCTCAGGTTATCCGGCTATGGCCTCATAAGTAAAATAGAATTTTTCGTGATTTTGTCAAAGCGGAATTGGAACAGTAACATCTATCATCACTTGTTTCACTTGTATAATATCTTTTTTTACTTTTCAGGCATATAGATAAAATATTTCATAATGAATAGAGCGTGTAAAAATGATCCCAATAGATTCTGCTACACAGTGACATGCACAGACTTTCAGAAGGGCAGGGCTCAGTTGAAAAAAGGGCACTCCCCTAACATTTTTAAAAATGAAATCCGCAATGCCATATAGGCTATATTATGTATACACACACAAAGAAAAATTTTAAAATTGTATGTGGTAAATATTCTTAAATTCCATTAAATTCAATGCATTATTTTTGTATATAAAGCTGATTAAAGAAAATAAATTAAAATTTGTTGTAAAAAGGCATGTTTTTATTGCAAGATTGCTTCAAAAATATATTTCCCTTCACTTTTATTATCTTAGGCCTAATCTAATCTAATCTAGGCAGTAGACCTAATTAAGCTTTTGTTAACCAAATTCACAATATTTAATAGCATGCAATTTCTAAATAGTTACTTTACTTATAACTTTTATAAGTATCAATCAGCAGGATAAAGGGCAGAAGGATCTACCGTAATTGTCGTCCTTGCGGAAAAATTGCATCGTTTTATACTAAATAATCTAGGTATTTTTATTCACTTTTAATGAAAATTGTATTGTTTTTAAAAATCAATTTCATATTAAAATGAAAAGGTTATGATATGTTGTTTAATAAATCATTTATTAATTTAATGAAATTCATGCCAGTACTAAAACCCAAAATCCATCGTTTGACACACTGGTGTACTGATGGGCCTAGCCTAGTAGGGGACGTGGACGTTTTTACCAACTTTACGAGTAATGTCATACAATATTTTTTGGAGTAATGTCACACTGCTTTGGATTCCAACTTACCATAATTATCAGTGAGAAATCACTAGTTAGCTTAGGTTAACGTAAAATAAACAAACAGTAAACAATACACCCACATACCCGAGAGACGCAATCAACAGTGAACAGCTGCAGTCAGTGTTACCACTAGGGACGCCCTCCCTGATTGACAAAATAATAGTAACGGTATGTTAAGTTTATTATTCTAATAAGAAAATCATAGATCAAAGTAATTCCAGTTTTGAAAATCTGTTGAAGTAGCAGTAACTAAATAAAAATATAACTAATTAATTCAAATTTATGTCGAATCAATATATTTATGAATTTTGAATAAAGGGCACTTTTGATATGAAGAAGAAAAAGGGCAGGGGCTCAAGCACCCCAAGCCCCCCCCCTGTGCACGGGCCTGCTGCTACATATGTGGGACGGTTACCATGCCAAATAACCAGTCCCAAATCACTAAATTTGTGAAGACAATGTATAGAGCATACTTTGGAATTAAGCTAGGGGACCAGGACAAAAATTTCGCCCCTCATATGTGCTGCAAGACGTGCATTGAAAATTTGAGAAGATGGAGCAAGGGCAGAGCGAAATCTTTGCCTTTTGGAATTCCCATGACTTGGAGAGAAGGAAAGGATCACATGACAGATTGCTCATTTGAAGCGGTATTATGAGGTATATACGACTGGGACTGGTCATTGGCATTGGTCATTGATTCATCATCAGAATCATCGAAGTCCAGGGTTTGAGGTGGGTCGGGTATTGGAATTCCAGGACCATGGGGTACAGGTTTCATAGCAGAAGGAATGTCAGGGTATATAACAATGTGTTTATTCTTCTTGTTAACTCCTGAAAATAGAAACACAGAAACATGGATATAAAACTTGCATATGAAATAGAAGAAGCATTCAGACAGTGGCGGCTCTTGAGGGAAGGCTGCGGTCTGGAAGATATGAAATAGGTCGATGGAGTCTGTATATTTTCTTTCTTTTTCATTCATATTGTCCCTTCGGGGACAAATGAGCCGAGGCCTCTCAACCAGGCCAAACTTAATGATTGTCCCTTCGGGGGACAATATGAATGAAAAAGAAAGAAAATATACAGACTCCATCGACCTATTTCATATCTTCCAGACCGCAGCCTACCCTCACGAGCCGCCACTGTCTGAATGCTTCTTCTATTTCATATGCAAGTTTTATATCCATGTTTCTGTGTTTCTATTTTCAGGAGTTAACAAGAAGAATAAACACATTGTTGTATACCCTGACATTCCTTCTGCTATGAAACCTGTACCCCATGGTCCTGGAATTCCAATACCCGACCCACCTCAAACCCTGGACTTCGATGATTCTGATGATGAATCAATGACCAATGCCAATGACCAGTCCCAGTCGTATATACACCTCAAAATACCGCTTCAAATGAGCCGAGGCCTCTCAACCAGGCCAAACTTAATGATCTTACCAGGGATTTAGGACTTTCCAAATTAGCTGCCGAGATCTTGGGCTCACGACTTCGAGAGGACAACTTGCTGGCTCCGGGAACAACATTCTCCTGGTATAGGAAACGAGAGGAAGAATTCCGCAATTTTTTTGCAGTGCACGAAAATACCTCTTCCTTAGTGTACTGCTGCAATGTTGAGGGGCTAATCGAATCCTTGGGCCTGCCATATAACGCATCAGAATGGAGGCTATTTATAGACTCGTCTAAACGAAGTTTGAAAGCAGTACTTCTCAACATTGGGAATAGGGTTGCATCAGTCCCTGTAGCACATTCCGTATAACTTACTGAGAGCTACGATAACAGGAAAATTTTACTGGAGGATCTGTGGAGATTTGAAGGTAATACTAATATCATAAGTAAACTATTGCTATTGACTATGTTGTTTTTCCAAAGGTTATTTGAGAGCGTATAAGAACACTTAACTTCCCCATAGAAGTGATACAGTCCAATGCATAGATTTTTTTATCTGATAGAACAAATTCTCTAAATTCTTTAAATATTTTCATTTTTTTTCAGATTGTGGCATTTGTATTGGGAATGCAAGAGGGATACACGAAATATCCATGTTTCCTCTGCAAATGGGATAGCCGAGCGGATGAGAAGCACTATGCACAGCGTGAATGGGCATCCAGAGAGAATTTTGAACCTGGGTCGCATAATGTCGTTTCAGTGCCCCTTGTACCACCAACAAAAATTTTGCTCCCACCACTTCATATTAAGCTGGGCTTGATGAAAAATTTCATCAAATCAATGAATAAGGAGGGTTCAGCATTCCGATATCTCGAGAGTAAATTTCCTCATATATCTGATGCTAAACTAAATGCTGGGGTTTTTGATGGTCCTCAAATTCGAACTTTGATCAAGGATACTCAGTTCGAAAACGCAATGACTCCAACTGAGAAGAATGCCTGGCAGGCATTCAAATCAGTTGTCACTGATTTTCTTGGCAAGCGTAGAAGTCCAGAATACGAGTCCGTTGTCGAAAACTTGATGGAAGCTTTCAAAGCTCATGGGTCGCGCATGTCCATAAAAATGCACTTTTTGTGGTCCCACTTGGACTATTTTCCTGAAAATTGCGGGGATTATAGTGAGGAACAGTGTGAACGATTTCACCAAGATATCAAAATAATGGAAGAGAGGTACCAGGGAAATTGGGATATCAATATGCTGGCGGACTATTGCTGGTGTTTGAAGCGAGACGTGCCCGAAGAAAAACACAGACGGAAAGCCAAAAAAACTTCATTCCTTCCTCAATAAACTTTTTTCCATATTCATTGTATGAATAAAAGTATTTATTCACACAATATTTTCATTTTTCACGAGTGTTCTTATAATATTACTCGTATCTACAGCGTTTAAGCTAAAAACATCAATAAATTTGGGGATAAAATTGGACTTATAATAAATGGCCAATAGAGAAAAAACCTGACCTGATTGAGGAAAACCAATGTCATTTTCGAATTCAGCATGGTCGAATTATATAATATGAGTTGAAAAACCCTCACAGCAGACAAAAAAATTTCATATGCATACCAGTGTAATATTTGAAAGAGGTAACTCATCCATGAATGCACATTATTTATTTAGCGTCTGTAGGTAAAATTTCAAGTACAAAGTTAAACAGAGTTTCAAACTACTTTTTGGGGTATTCTGGAAATTTTCTTTAGTTGTGCACAATTTGAATTATGGATAATTCTTCAGCAATAATTATCTTAAATTCTGTTACTGTATGTAAGACATGTTAGAACACAATCACACACCCAAACACCTACATGCACATTCACATAGGTGTATTTTGATAATGTATATCCTCGAGAGGAGGGGCGACAAGCTTGACCTTCGCGAAATGAAAAATCATCGCGCGGAACCTTTGTAAGGTTGTAAGGTTATATATATATATATATAACTCATATATATATAACTCATCATCATCATGAACATCATCACACTGAATCATCTTTCAGTATCCGCAAAACTGATAAACTGATATGTGATGGAAACGCGTTCTTTGAAGAAAAAACTACAAGGGGAAAGTATAACGGACTTCGACTTTACAACAGATGATATAACGCAAGTTATAGGGAAACTGAAAGCACATTCAGCGGCAGGACTGGACAAATGGAATGTCACACTGATCAAAAACTGGAAGAATGCAATCGCTAAGCCCCGATATTGGATATGGAGACGATCACAAGACACGGGAGAAATACTGAGAATCCTGAACAGAGCGAACATAGTTCCAATATATAAAGGAGGAGATCGATCTCAGGCAAAAAACTATTGGCCAGTGTCGCTTACATCTCATCTCACTAAAATATCTGAAAGAATAGTTAGATAGAAAATCTATGACTTTTTGGAAACTCAGGGGGGGAAAAATTAAATGATAACCAACATGGATTCTGGTCAGGCAGATCATGCCTATCACAACTAATGGAACACTATAACAACATTATTGATGCACTTGAAAATAATGATAAGTGTGACCATGGAATCACAGCACATAAAGTGAAATATATGGGAATAACAGGAAAAGTAGGAAAATGGGTATATAATTTCCTTAGTGAGCGCAGCAAGGGAATATCTTCATGAGATTTAGAGGTCATTAGCTCAGTACCACAAGGAACAGTATTCGCTCGACTATTCTTCATAATCATATTAACTGATATAGAGATGAGGGAGTTATCAGTGGCAGCACAGTAACATTCTTTGCCGATGACAAAAATTAGTAGAAAAATAAGAAGCCCAGAGGATATAGGATCTCTACAGACAGATATGAACAGAATCTACAACTGGTCTAAAGGGATTGATATAAAATTTAATACTGAAAATTTTTAACTGTTGAAGTACGGAAGAAAGGAGGACCTAAAATCCATGGAATACTATACCTGAAATGGACAGGAAATTCAGAGAAATTCTAAAGCAAAAGATTTAAGTGGTGAAATGACTGATGATGCGAAATTTGAAACACAAAATAAAATAGCTGTAAACAGACCAAAAAGAATAACTGGGAAGATACTAAGAACCTTTAAACGAAGGGATAGGAATATAATGATTCCTCTTTTGAAAGCATCAATCATACCCAAGTTGGAATATTGCTCGGTCTTAACAGCTCTATATAAGAAAGAAGACATTAGTTCACTAAAGGGATTCAGAGAAGCTTTACAGCTAAAATCAATGGATGCAAAGAATTAAATTACTGGAGAAGCTTACCTGAATTAAACTTACATTCACTGGAAAGAAGAATAGAGAGATACATCATTATTTACATTTGGAAAATAATGGAGGAACTAGTCCCTAATCTTTCTTTGAACCTTATGACCACTCAAACAAGAGTGGAAAGTAGAAAAGGAAGAATGTGTCGTGTTCCCAAATTAAGGTTAGACAAGGAACATCCTCATCACTGAAGGAAAATAGTTTTGTTGTGAGAGGACCAAGACTGTTCAACCAGCTACCCAAAGAACCAAGGAACACGAGTAGTGTAACGGTGGATATCTTCAAAAGAAAACTAGAGGCCTGGCTTAGAACAATTCCAAATGAACCGGGCGTACCTGGCTATGTGAGGTGGAGAGCACAAGGAATCAATTTTCTACTTCACCAGGCCAACTCAAGAGAAGGGGCAAGAAGCTTGACCTTCGTAAAATGAGGAATCATCGCACGGAACATTTGAAAAGTTGAAACATATATATACAGTATATATATATATATATATATATATACATTCAACTGCAAAGAACACGCAGTATAAATAACGTAAAGAACGACGCTTGTATAGGAGATATTCCGCGCAAGACGAGAGAGAGAGAACGGAACAAATGAAAAAATGAGGTAACCACCTGGGAATCGAACCCGGGATCTTCCGATTGCCGGTCAGACGCGATAACCATTACACCATGGACCTCACTCTTCCAAATGCCGTAATTCTTCTACATACTCGCAGAAACCAATGCCCCAAGGGGCACCTCCCGCATGCCGTAACATTATATACATTCAACTGCAAAGAACACGCAGTATAAATAACGTAAAGAACGACGCTTGTATAGGAGATATTCCGCGCAAGACGAGAGAGAGAGAACGGAACAAATGAAAAATGAGGTAACCACCTGGGAATCGAACCCGGGATCTTCCGATTGCCGGTCAGACGCGATAACCATTACACCATGGACCTCACTCTTCCAAATGCCGTAATTCTTCTACATACTCGCAGAAACCAATGCCCCAAGGGGGCACCTCCCGCATGCCGTAACATTATATACATTCAACTGCAAAGAACACGCAGTATAATAACGTAAAGAACGACGCTTGTATAGGAGATATTCCGCGCAAGACGAGAGAGAGAGAACGGAACAAATGAAAAAATGAGGTAACCACCTGGGAATCGAACCCGGGATCTTCCGATTGCCGGTCAGACGCGATAACCATTACACCATGGACCTCACTCTTCCAAATGCCGTAATTCTTCTACATACTCGCAGAAACCAATGCCCCAAGGGGGCACCTCCCGCATGCCGTAACATTATATACATTCAACTGCAAAGAACACGCAGTATAAATAACGTAAAGAACGACGCTTGTATAGGAGATATTCCGCGCAAGACGAGAGAGAGAGAACGGAACAAATGAAAAAATGAGGTAACCACCTGGGAATCGAACCCGGGATCTTCCGATTGCCGGTCAGACGCGATAACCATTACACCATGGACCTCACTCTTCCAAATGCCGTAATTCTTCTACATACTCGCAGAAACCAATGCCCCAAGGGGGCACCTCCCGCATGCCGTAACATTATATACATTCAACTGCAAAGAACACGCAGTATAAATAACGTAAAGAACGACGCTTGTATAGGAGATATTCCGCGCAAGACGAGAGAGAGAGAACGGAACAAATGAAAAAATGAGGTAACCACCTGGGAATCGAACCCGGGATCTTCCGATTGCCGGTCAGACGCGATACCATTACACCATGGACCTCACTCTTCCAAATGCCGTAATTCTTCTACATACTCGCAGAAACCAATGCCCCAAGGGGGCACCTCCCGCATGCCGTAACATTATATACATTCAACTGCAAAGAACACGCAGTATAAATAACGTAAAGAACGACGCTTGTATAGGAGATATTCCGCGCAAGACGAGAGAGAGAGAACGGAACAAATGAAAAAATGAGGTAACCACCTGGGAATCGAACCCGGGATCTTCCGATTGCCGGTCAGACGCGATAACCATTACACCATGGACCTCACTCTTCCAAATGCCGTAATTCTTCTACATACTCGCAGAAACCAATGCCCCAAGGGGCACCTCCCGCATGCCGTAACATTATATACATTCAACTGCAAAGAACACGCAGTATAAATAACGTAAAGAACGACGCTTGTATAGGAGATATTCCGCGCAAGACGAGAGAGAGAGAACGGAACAAATGAAAAAATGAGGTAACCACCTGGGAATCGAACCCGGGATCTTCCGATTGCCGGTCAGACGCGATAACCATTACACCATAACCTCACTCTTCCAAATGCCGTTCTCTCTCTCTCGTCTTGCGCGGAATATCTCCTATACAAGCGTCGTTCTTTACGTTATTTATACTGCGTGTTCTTTGCAGTTGAATGTATATAATGTTACGGCATGCGGGAGGTGCCCCCTTGGGGCATTGGTTTCTGCGAGTATGTAGAAAATTACGGCATTTGGAAGAGTGAGGTCCATGGTGTAATGGTTATCGCGTCTGACCGGCAATCGGAAGATCCCGGGTTCGATTCCCAGGTGGTTACCTCATTTTTTCATTTGTTCCGTTCTCTCTCTCTCGTCTTGCGCGGAATATCTCCTATACAAGCGTCGTTTTTACGTTATTTATACTGCGTGTTCTTTGCAGTTGAATGTATATAATGTTACGGCATGCGGGAGGTCCCCCTTGGCATTGGTTTCTGCGAGTATGTAGAAGAATTACGGCATTTGGAAGAGTGAGGTCCATGGTGTAATGGTTATCGCGTCTGACCGGCAATCGGAAGATCCCGGGTTCGATTCCCAGGTGGTTACCTCATTTTTTCATTTGTTCCGTTCTCTCTCTCTCGTCTTGCGCGGAATATCTCCTATACAAGCGTCGTTTCTTACGTTATTTATACTGCGTGTTCTTTGCAGTTGAATGTATATAATGTTACGGCATGCGGGAGGTGCCCCCTTGGGGCATTGGTTTCTGCGAGTATGTAGAAGAATTACGGCATTTGGAAGAGTGAGGTCCATGGTGTAATGGTTATCGCGTCTGACCGGCAATCGGAAGATCCCGGGTTCGATTCCCAGGTGGTTACCTCATTTTTTCATTTGTTCCGTTCTCTCTCTCTCGTCTTGCGCGGAATATCTCCTATACAAGCGTCGTTCTTTACGTTATTTATACTGCGTGTTCTTTGCAGTTGAATGTATATAATGTTACGGCATGCGGGAGGTGCCCCCTTGGGGCATTGGTTTCTGCGAGTATGTAGAAGAATTACGGCATTTGGAAGAGTGAGGTCCATGGTGTAATGGTTATCGCGTCTGACCGGCAATCGGAAGATCCCGGGTTCGATTCCCAGGTGGTTACCTCATTTTTTCATTTGTTCCGTTCTCTCTCTCTCGTCTTGCGCGGAATATCTCCTATACAAGCGTCGTTCTTTACGTTATTTATACTGCGTGTTCTTTGCAGTTGAATGTATATAATGTTACGGCATGCGGGAGGTGCCCCCTTGGGGCATTGGTTTCTGCGAGTATGTAGAAGAATTACGGCATTTGGAAGAGTGAGGTCCATGGTGTAATGGTTATCGCGTCTGACCGGCAATCGGAAGATCCCGGGTTCGATTCCCAGGTGGTTACCTCATTTTTTCATTTGTTCCGTTCTCTCTCTCTCGTCTTGCGCGGAATATCTCCTATACAAGCGTCGTTCTTTACGTTATTTATACTGCGTGTTCTTTGCAGTTGAATGTATATAATGTTACGGCATGCGGGAGGTGCCCCCTTGGGGCATTGGTTTCTGCGAGTATGTAGAAGAATTACGGCATTTGGAAGAGTGAGGTCCATGGTGTAATGGTTATCGCGTCTGACCGGCAATCGGAAGATCCCGGGTTCGATTCCCAGGTGGTTACCTCATTTTTTCATTTGTTCCGTTCTCTCTCTCTCGTCTTGCGCGGAATATCTCCTATACAAGCGTCGTTCTTTACGTTATTTATACTGCGTGTTCTTTGCAGTTGAATGTATATAATGTTACGGCATGCGGGAGGTGCCCCCTTGGGGCATTGGTTTCTGCGAGTATGTAGAAGAATTACGGCATTTGGAAGAGTGAGGTCCATGGTGTAATGGTTATCGCGTCTGACCGGCAATCGGAAGATCCCGGTTCGATTCCCAGGTGGTTACCTCATTTTTTCATTTGTTCCGTTCTCTCTCTCTCGTCTTGCGCGGAATATCTCCTATACAAGCGTCGTTCTTTACGTTATTTATACTGCGTGTTCTTTGCAGTTGAATGTATATAATGTTACGGCATGCGGGAGGTGCCCCCTTGGGGCATTGGTTTCTGCGAGTATGTAGAAGAATTACGGCATTTGGAAGAGTGAGGTCCATGGTGTAATGGTTATCGCGTCTGACCGGCAATCGGAAGATCCCGGGTTCGATTCCCAGGTGGTTACCTCATTTTTTCATTTGTTCCGTTCTCTCTCTCTCGTCTTGCGCGGAATATCTCCTATACAAGCGTCGTTCTTTACGTTATTTATACTGCGTGTTCTTTGCAGTTGAATGTATATAATGTTACGGCATGCGGGAGGCCCCCTTGGGGCATTGGTTTCTGCGAGTATGTAGAAGAATTACGGCATTTGGAAGAGTGAGGTCCATGGTGTAATGGTTATCGCGTCTGACCGGCAATCGGAAGATCCCGGGTGCGATTCCCAGGTGGTTACCTCATTTTTTCATTTGTTCCGTTCTCTCTCTCTCGTCTTGCGCGGAATATCTCCTATACAAGCGTCGTTCTTTACGATATATATATATAATATATATATACACAAACACACACACACACACAGAGTGTGTGTGTATATATATATATATATATATATATATATATATATTCAGCTATCTGGACTTCCACTTTGTATTTCGTTTAATTAAGGAAAGTTATCACTTTAGTTTTCTGTTTTATGAAACTGGAAATCTTTTTAAGAGCCTTTAGACTTAGCGAATTGCCTCGTATCAGCTAAATATCTAAATGTATTCTAACTAACGTTATATAATATATATATATATATGAAAGGCATCAAACAGGAACAGACCGGCTGGCCCCAACGAGGCTGTCTGTTTGGCAAGGGGGTTTAAAAGAAAGGAAGAAAATTGCAATATTTGCAACGTTTTACATTTATGTATATTAAAGTTCACTTGCCACATTTCAGCTCACTAACTTACTAATATCTTTGCGAATCTTCAAACATTCCACTGCTGATTTTGGTTGTCTGCTCACTTTGGTATCATTGTTGTCGTCTTTGATATAAGTAATTAAAAAAACTGCCCCCAAAATTGATCCCTGAGGCACTCCGCTAGTTACACTTCTCCAGTTAAACGCTTTGCCATTAATGACCACTCTTTTTTTACGCTCGCTTAGCTAACGCCTTTTGAAAAACGAAACGTATATCATCCACTCTTTTATTGTCGCCATATATACATAGGGTATCATTAAAAAGTCGAACAAGTTAGTAAGACAAGAGCGATTACGTCGAAGGCCGTGCTGAGAATTTTTAATTAAGTTATTCATTTTATGTGATTAAGTATTTTGTCCCGAACGATCGTCTCCATAAGTTTACTAACTACTGAGGTCAAACTAATGGAACGATAATTTCCGGGAAGCGATTTGTCTCCTTTTTTAAATATTGGCAAGTTTCCAATCGAAAAGAACTTCTCCAAGCTGTAACGATTTATTATTATGACTAAATATATACGTAAGAGGAGAGCCTATTGCGCAGTTCATTTCTTTAAGTACCCTAGGGTCGAGCTGGAGTTCTATTAGTATTAATTTTACCAATGGGTGAGAGAACTTCACTTTCAATGATGTGAAAATCGTGAAGCTTTAAATGAGCTTCATTGAGTATGATTACGGGAACGGGAATGTTGTTTATATTTTCGTTAGTAAACACGAAATAGAAGAATTTATTTAAAACTTGCATCATTTGTACGTCATTGTAAATTTGTTCCTTGTTTTCGCGTATGAAAGCTACATTTTTATTCCAAACATACTGTAATTATAGAATTTCTTCAGATTCGATTTAATTTTGTCCTCTATAATTGAGAGGTCGCACGTCTTAAGATACCTAAGCGCCACCACAGGCGAAAACGTGTTTTTGATGGATATCACTATTTTCACCTTTCCTCTATCGCGTGGTTTGGGTTATAATGACCTGACGACACTAGAAGTATGGTTGAAAACCTTATGAAGCGAACTACTTTTTTCACCTCTATCGCCAGCCAAAAGTTCACCCAAAGTTCGGCATAAGAAGAAAATCAAAATATTAAAAAAAATATATGTAAAATATAAAATATGAAAATCTATTCCAAAAACTCATCAACATCTTCATTAGCATACTTAGAACTCTAATTTAGCCAAAAGTGAACGTTCTAGCTCAATTAATAACAGAGATACTATTGCGAGAATATTGTTGAAATTTTGAGGCGATTTCTGACGAATTTTAATTTTGGCGCTTAGGTACCTTAAGACGCGGGACCCCTTATATATATATATATATATATATTATATTATAATATATATATAATATATATATATTAATATATATATATATATACAGGGTGGTGCAAAAGTCTGGACCCATAGGCAATTTACTATATAAAAAATATCTTTCGATTTTTATAATAGTTTTTATAATTTAATTTTTGTTTATAATTTTACTAAATATTTTTTAGATTGTTACCCTATGGCAGACAAGTTAACAATAGCAGAAAGAATAGAGCTTGTGCTTTTGTACGCAAAAGAAGGAGCCACCTCACGTTCAGTCGCAAATTTCCTTATGCCTCGATTATACGAAATACCATTACACTTATTGTAAATTCTGAACTAGAACTTAAATTTAACATAATTTAGTCACTGGTGTATGGTTATTAAATTTCATTCATAATAAACTTCCTGCAGGCCACACTTTTTTTCCATATAAACCGCCTATGGATCCAGACTTTTGCACCACCCTGTATATGAAAATTATTTCACGAAAGTAACACGTGAAAAATATTTATGAAGAATAAAATCACGAAGGAAACGAAACACAAAATGGTGCTCAAGCACTTTCGTCTAATGACATCCTCAGGAACACTGAAGTACATAAAAGGGTTACAGCCTATTATATAGGTTACAGAAAGAAAAAATAAAAAATAAATAATAATATATATATATATATATATATATGCAATAAACAGAGAAGTAAAAATAAAATTAAAAATTAAAGGATTATCAGAGAGGCATACAGATTTGTAAGGAAAAATATCGATTTTTAGCACAACATCAAATGAATTATAAAAATACAAATTTATACTGGAAATCTGCCCGGTTTTAACACTGCCTTTTTTGGTTAAGTTTCGATGTATATAAAATAAAATGAAAATTAAAAGTTAATAAAGTAGCATACAAGTTTACCAAAGATTTAGCGTTCTACCCTTCTTATCTAAATCTGTTTGAAGGAATTCAAAACAACAGGATCGAGTTGAAAAAGACCTTTGCTTATGTAAGTTATTTGAAAGTTGGATAATGGCAGACTCAAGAATATTTCTATTAACAATGTTGCTAGAGTGGAATAAAACTGAAGCATTATTCCAATCATACAGTGGGATAACTCTGACAAATGGACAAAAGGCACTGGACAACTGTCCTGTTCTAACGGAATATTGATGCTGTTTTTATACGTGTGTGCAAATCCTTTCCCGTCTGACCTATGTAAAAGGAATCACATTGTTTACACCCAATTTTATAGATAATGCCTGAATTATTGGTAGGGCTATTTTTTACTATGATATTTTCACAATATTGTTATATGAAAATACTACATTAATATCCAAAAGTTTAAGTACATTAGCAATGCCTAAAAGCCCGGGAAAAATGGAAGTACTAAAATATTTTTTGACAAAGTACGAGTGTTATTATTGACACGATAGAAAGTTCGTTTTGCCTTGTTGAGACAAGATTCCATAAACGCAGATGGATAACACAGATCACTTCCAATACCGTTGATTTTTTCCAATTCGGCATCGATGTATTCCGGACTGGCGATCCTAAGGGCGCAGAGAAACATTGATGAAAAAATGGCCTTCTTAGTGGGGGTGTCATGTCCCGAGTAAAAGTGTACGTAGGACAAATTGTTTGTTGTTTTCCGATAGATACTAAACTTAAAACCTGGGCTTTCCCTATGTACACGCACATCCAAAAATGGGATGAATTGTCTTGTTCCACTTCTAAAGTAAACTAATGGAGGGGACTTGATCATTTAACTGAAGGAGGAAGTTATCCAGGTCACGATTCATGGCCAGATACACAAATATCGTCGACGTACCGCAACCAAGGGATGCCAACCCCCAGGATTCTCGGAAGTAAGTAATTTCGAAAAACTCCATATAAATATTGGAGAGGAGGGGCGATAAGGGGTTGCCCATGGCCATCCCAAAAACTTGTTGATAATACTCGTTATTGAAAGTGAATTTACAGTCTTTGATGCAAAGCTAATAAGATCCAAAACAATAGGTTACAGAAAAAAATAAAATAAATAAATAATATATATATATATATATATATATATATATTATTATATATATATGCAATAAACAGAGAAGTAAAAATAAAATTAAAAATTAAAGGATTATCAGAGAGGCATACAGATTTGTAAGGAAAAATATCGATTTTAGCACAACATCAAATGAATTATAAAAATACAAATTTATACTGGAATCTGCCCGGGTTTTAACACTGCCTTTTTTGGTTAAGTTTCGATGTATATAAAAATAAAATGAAAATTAAAGTTAATAAAGTAGCATACAAGTTTACCAAAGATTAGCGTTCTACCCTTCTTATCTAAATCTGTTTTGAAGGAATTCAAAACAACAGGATCGAGTTGAAAAAGACCTTTTGCTTATGTTGAAGTTATTTGAAAGTTGGATAATGGCAGACTCAAGAATATTTCTATTAACAATGTTGCTAGAGTGGAATAACACTGAAGCATTATTCCAATCAATACAGTGGGATAACTCTGACAAATGGACAAAAAGGCACTGGCAACTGTCCTGTTCTAACGGAATATTGATGCTGTTTTATACGTGTGTGCAAATCCTTTCCTGTCTGACTATGTAAAAGGAATCACATTGTTTGCACCCAATTTTATAGATAATGCCTGAATTATTGGTAGGGCTATTTTTTACTATGATATTTTTTACAATATTGTTATATGAAAATACTACATTAATATCCAAAAGTTTAAGTACATTAGCAATGCCTAAAAAGCCCGGGAAAAATGGAAGTACTAAAAATATTTTTTGACAAAGTACGAGTGTTATTATTGACACGATAGAAAGTTCGTTTTGCCTTGTTGAGACAAGATTCCATAAACGCAGATGGATAACACAGATCACTTCCAATACCGTTGAATTTTTCCAATTCGGCATCGATGTATTCCGGACTGGCGATCCTAAGGGCGCGGAGAAACATTGATGAAAAATGGCCTTCTTAGTGGGGGTGTCATGTCCCGAGTAAAAGTGTACGTAGGACAAATTGTTTGTTGTTTCCGATAGATACTAAACTTAAAACCTGGGCTTTCCCTATGTACACGCACATCCAAAATGGGATTGAATTGTCTTGTTCCACTTCTAAGTAAACTTAATGGAGGGGACTTGATCATTTAACTGAAGGAGGAAGTTATCCAGGTCACGATTCATGGGCCAGATACACAAAATATCGTCGACGTACCGCAACCAAGGGATGCAACCCCCAGGATTCTCGGAATGTAAGTAATTTCGAAAAACTCCATATAAATATTGGAGAGGAGGGGCGATAAGGGGTTGCCCATGGCCATCCCAAAAAACTTGTTGATAATACTCGTTATTGAAAGTGAATTTACAGTCTTTGATGCAAAGCTTAATAAGATCCAAAACAATAGGTTACAGCCTATTATATAGGTTACAGAAAGAAAAAAAAAAATAAAATAAATAATATATATATATTATATGCAATAAACAGAGAAGTAAAAATAAAATAAAAATTAAAGGATTATCAGAGGGCATACAGATTTGTAAGGAAAAATATCGATTTTTAGCACAACATCAAATGAATTATAAAAATACAAATTTATACTGGAAATCGCCCGGGTTTTAACACTGCCTTTTTTGGTTAAGTTTCGATGTATATAAAAATAAAATGAAAATTAAAAGTTAATAAAGTAGCATACAAGTTTACCAAAGATTTAGCGTTCTACCCTTCTTATCTAAATCTGTTTTGAAGGAATTCAAAACAACAGGATCGAGTTGAAAAAGACCTTTGCTTATGTTGAAGTTATTTGAAAGTTGGATAATGGCAGACTCAAGAATATTTCTATTAACAATGTTGCTAGAGTGGAATAAAACTGAAGCATTATTCCAATCAATACAGTGGGATAACTCTGACAAATGGACAAAAAGGGCACTGGACAACTGTCCTGTTCTAACGGAATATGATGCTGTTTTATACGTGTGTGCAAATCCTTTCCGTCTGACCTATGTAAAAGGAATCACATTGTTTACACCCAATTTTATAGATAATGCCTGAATTATTGGTAGGGCTTTTTTTACTATGATATTTTTCACAATATTGTTATAGAAAATACTACATTAATATCCAAAAGTTTAAGTACATTAGCAATGCCTAAAAAGCCCGGGAAAATGGAAGTACTAAAATATTTTTTGACAAAGTACGAGTGCTATTATTGACACGATAGAAAGTTCGTTTTGCCTTGTTGAGACAAGATTCCATAAACGCAGATGGATAACACAGATCACTTCCAATACCGTTGATTTTTCCAATTCGGCATCGATGTATTCCGGACTGGCGATCCTAAGGCGCAGAGAAACATTGATGAAAAAATGGCCTTCGTTAGTGGGGGTGTCATGTCCCGAGTAAAAGTGTACGTAGGACCAAATTGTTTGTTGTTTTCCGATAGATACTAAACTTAAACCTGGGCTTTCCCTATGTACACGCACATCCAAAAATGGGATTGAATTGTTTGTTCCACTTCTAAAGTAAACTTAATGGAGGGGACTTGATCATTTAACTGAAGGAGGAAGTTATCCAGGTCACGATTCATGGGCCAGATACACAAAATATCGTCGACGTACCGCAACCAAGGGATGCCAACCCCAGGATTCTCGGAATGTAAGTAATTTCGAAAAACTCCATATAATATTGGAGAGGAGGGGCGATAAGGGGTTGCCCATGGCCATCCCAAAACTTGTTGATAATACTCGTATTGAAAGTGAATTACAGTCTTTGATGCAAAGTCTTAATAAGATCCAAAACAATAGGTTACAGCCTATTATATAGGTTACAGAAAAAAAAATAAATAAATAATAATATATATATATATATATATATATTATATATATAGAATATATGCAATAAACAGAAGAAGTAAAAATAAAATTAAAAAATTAAAGGCTTATCAGAGAGGCATACAGATTTGTAAGGAAAAATATCGATTTTTAGCACAACATCAAATGAATTATAAAAATACAAATTTATACTGGAAATCTGCCCTGGTTTTAACACTGCCTTTTTGGTTAAGTTTCGATGTATATAAAAATAAAATGAAATTAAAAGTTAATAAGTAGCATACAAGTTTACCAAAGATTTAGCGTTCTACCCTTCTTATCTAAATCTGTTTTGAAGGAATTCAAAACAACAGGATCGAGTTGAAAAAGACTTTTGCTTATGTTGAAGTTATTTGAAAGTTGGATAATGGCAGACTCAAGAATATTTCTATTAACAATGTTGCTAGAGTGGAATAAAATTGAAGCATTATTCCAATCAATACAGTGGGATAACTCTGACAAATGGACAAAAAGGGCACTGGACAACTGTCCAGTTCTAACGGAATATTGATGCTGTTTTATACGTGTGTGCAAATCCTTTCCTGTCTGACCTATGTAAAAGGAATCACATTGTTTGCACCCAATTTTATAGATAATGCCTGAATTATTGGTAGGGCTATTTTTTACTATGATATTTTTCACAATATTGTTATATGAAAATACTACATTAATATCCAAAAGTTTAAGTACATTAGCAATGCCTAAAAAGCCCGGGAAAAATGGAAGTACTAAAATATTTTTTGACAAAGTACGAGTGTTATTATTGACACGATAGAAAGTTCGTTTTGCCTTGTTGAGACAAGATTCCATAAACGCAGATGGATAACACAGATCACTTCCAATACCGTTGAATTTTTCCAATTCGGCATCGATGTATTCCGGACTGGCGATCCTAAGGGCGCGGAGAAACATTGATGAAAAAATGGCCTTCTTAGTGGGGGTGTCATGTCCCGAGTAAAAGTGTACGTAGGACAAATTGTTTGTTGTTTTCCGATAGATACTAAACTTAAAACCTGGGCTTTCCCTATGTACACGCACATCCAAAAATGGGATTGAATTGTCTTGTTCCACTTCTAAAGTAAACTTAATGGAGGGGACTTGATCATTTAACTGAAGGAGGAAGTTATCCAGGTCACGATTCATGGGCCAGATACACAAAATATCGTCGACGTACCGCAACCAAGGGATGCCAACCCCCAGGATTCTCGGAATGTAAGTAATTTCGAAAAACTCCATATAAATATTGGAGAGGAGGGGCGATAAGGGGTTGCCCATGGCCATCCCAAAAACTTGTTGATAATACTCGTTATTGAAAGTGAATTTACAGTCTTTGATGCAAAGCTTAATAAGATCCAAAACAATAGGTTACAGCCTATTATATAGGTTACAGAAAGAAAAAAAAAAATAAAATAAATAATAATATATATATATATGCAATAAACAGAGAAGTAAAAATAAAATTAAAAATTAAAGGATTATCAGAGAGGCATACAGATTTGTAAGGAAAAATATCGATTTTTAGCACAACATCAAATGAATTATAAAAATACAAATTTATACTGGAAATCTGCCCGGGTTTTAACACTGCCTTTTTTGGTTAAGTTTCGATGTATATAAAAATAAAATGAAAATTAAAAGTTAATAAAGTAGCATACAAGTTTACCAAAGATTTAGCGTTCTACCCTTCTTATCTAAATCTGTTTTGAAGGAATTCAAAACAACAGGATCGAGTTGAAAAAGACCTTTGCTTATGTTGAAGTTATTTGAAAGTTGGATAATGGCAGACTCAAGAATATTTCTATTAACAATGTTGCTAGAGTGGAATAAAACTGAAGCATTATTCCAATCAATACAGTGGGATAACTCTGACAAATGGACAAAAAGGGCACTGGACAACTGTCCTGTTCTAACGGAATATTGATGCTGTTTTATACGTGTGTGCAAATCCTTTCCCGTCTGACCTATGTAAAAGGAATCACATTGTTTACACCCAATTTTATAGATAATGCCTGAATTATTGGTAGGGCTATTTTTTACTATGATATTTTTCACAATATTGTTATATGAAAATACTACATTAATATCCAAAAGTTTAAGTACATTAGCAATGCCTAAAAAGCCCGGGAAAAATGGAAGTACTAAAATATTTTTTGACAAAGTACGAGTGTTATTATTGACACGATAGAAAGTTCGTTTTGCCTTGTTGAGACAAGATTCCATAAACGCAGATGGATAACACAGATCACTTCCAATACCGTTGATTTTTTCCAATTCGGCATCGATGTATTCCGGACTGGCGATCCTAAGGGCGCAGAGAAACATTGATGAAAAAATGGCCTTCTTAGTGGGGGTGTCATGTCCCGAGTAAAAGTGTACGTAGGACAAATTGTTTGTTGTTTTCCGATAGATACTAAACTTAAAACCTGGGCTTTCCCTATGTACACGCACATCCAAAAATGGGATTGAATTGTCTTGTTCCACTTCTAAAGTAAACTTAATGGAGGGGACTTGATCATTTAACTGAAGGAGGAAGTTATCCAGGTCACGATTCATGGGCCAGATACACAAAATATCGTCGACGTACCGCAACCAAGGGATGCCAACCCCCAGGATTCTCGGAATGTAAGTAATTTCGAAAAACTCCATATAAATATTGGAGAGGAGGGGCGATAAGGGGTTGCCCATGGCCATCCCAAAAACTTGTTGATAATACTCGTTATTGAAAGTGAATTTACAGTCTTTGATGCAAAGCTTAATAAGATCCAAAACAATAGGTTACAGCCTATTATATAGGTTACAGAAAAAAAAAAATAAATAAATAATATATATATATATATATATATATATATATATATATATATATGCAATAAACGAGAAGTAAAATAAAATTAAAAATTAAAGGATTATCAGAGGCATACAGATTTGTAAGGAAAAATATCGATTTTTAGCACAACATCAAATGAATTATAAAAATACAAATTTATACTGGAAATCTGCCCTGGTTTTAACACTGCCTTTTTTGGTTAAGTTTCGATGTATATAAAATAAAATGAAAATTAAAAGTTAATAAAGTAGCATACAAGTTTACCAAAGATTTAGCGTTCTACCCTTCTTATCTAAATCTGTTTTGAAGGAATTCAAAACAACAGGATCGAGTTGAAAAAGACCTTTGCTTATGTTGAAGTTATTTGAAAGTTGGATAATGGCAGACTCAAGAATATTTCTATTAACAATGTTGCTAGAGTGGAATAAACTGAAGCATTATTCCAATCAATACAGTGGGATAACTCTGACAAATGGACAAAAAGGGCACTGGACAACTGTCCTGTTCTAACGGAATATTGATGCTGTTTTATACGTGTGTGCAAATCCTTTCCGTCTGACCTATGTAAAAGGAATCACATTGTTTGCACCCAATTTTATAGATAATGCCTGAATTATTGGTAGGGCTATTTTTTACTATGATATTTTTCACAATATTGTTATATGAAAATACTACATTAATATCCAAAAGTTTAAGTACATTAGCAATGCCTAAAAAGCCCGGGAAAAATGGAAGTACTAAAATATTTTTTGACAAAGTACGAGTGTTATTATTGACACGATAGAAAGTTCGTTTTGCCTTGTTGAGACAAGATTCCATAAACGCAGATGGATAACACAGATCACTTCCAATACCGTTGATTTTTTCCAATTCGGCATCGATGTATTCCGGACTGGCGATCCTAAGGGCGCGGAGAAACATTGATGAAAAAATGGCCTTCTTAGTGGGGGTGTCATGTCCCGAGTAAAAGTGTACGTAGGACAAATTGTTTGTTGTTTTCCGATAGATACTAAACTTAAAACCTGGGCTTTCCCTATGTACACGCACATCCAAAAATGGGATTGAATTGTCTTGTTCCACTTCTAAAGTAAACTTAATGGAGGGGACTTGATCATTTAACTGAAGGAGGAAGTTATCCAGGTCACGATTCATGGGCCAGATACACAAAATATCGTCGACGTACCGCAACCAAGGGATGCCAACCCCCAGGATTCTCGGAATGTAAGTAATTTCGAAAAACTCCATATAAATATTGGAGAGGAGGGGCGATAAGGGGTTGCCCATGGCCATCCCAAAAACTTGTTGATAATACTCGTTATTGAAAGTGAATTTACAGTCTTTGATGCAAAGCTTAATAAGATCCAAAACAATAGGTTACAGCCTATTATATAGGTTACAGAAAGAAAAAAAAAAAATAAAATAAATAATATATATATAATATATATATATATATATATATATATATATATATATATGCAATAAACAGAGAAGTAAAAATAAAATTAAAAATTAAAGGATTATCAGAGAGGCATACAGATTTGTAAGGAAAAATATCGATTTTTAGCACAACATCAAATGAATTATAAAAATACAAATTTATACTGGAAATCTGCCCAGGTTTTAACACTGCCTTTTTTGGTTAAGTTTCGATGTATATAAAAATAAAATGAAAATTAAAAGTTAATAAAGTAGCATACAAGTTTACCAAAGATTTAGCGTTCTACCCTTCTTATCTAAATCTGTTTTGAAGGAATTCAAAACAACAGGATCGAGTTGAAAAAGACCTTTGCTTATGTTGAAGTTATTTGAAAGTTGGATAATGGCAGACTCAAGAATATTTCTATTAACAATGTTGCTAGAGTGGAATAAACTGAAGCATTATTCCAATCAATACAGTGGGATAACTCTGACAAATGGACAAAAAGGGCACTGGACAACTGTCCTGTTCTAACGGAATATTGATGCTGTTTTATACGTGTGTGCAAATCCTTTCCCGTCTGACCTATGTAAAAGGAATCACATTGTTTACACCCAATTTTATAGATAATGCCTGAATTATTGGTAGGGCTATTTTTTACTATGATATTTTTCACAATATTGTTATATGAAAATACTACATTAATATCCAAAAGTTTAAGTACATTAGCAATGCCTAAAAAGCCCGGGAAAAATGGAAGTACTAAAATATTTTTTGACAAAGTACGAGTGTTATTATTGACACGATAGAAAGTTCGTTTTGCCTTGTTGAGACAAGATTCCATAAACGCAGATGGATAACACAGATCACTTCCAATACCGTTGATTTTTTCCAATTCGGCATCGATGTATTCCGGACTGGCGATCCTAAGGGCGCAGAGAAACATTGATGAAAAAATGGCCTTCTTAGTGGGGTGTCATGTCCCGAGTAAAAGTGTACGTAGGACAAATTGTTTGTTGTTTTCCGATAGATACTAAACTTAAAACCTGGGCTTTCCCTATGTACACGCACATCCAAAAATGGGATTGAATTGTCTTGTTCCACTTCTAAAGTAAACTTAATGGAGGGGACTTGATCATTTAACTGAAGGAGGAAGTTATCCAGGTCACGATTCATGGGCCAGATACACAAAATATCGTCGACGTACCGCAACCAAGGGATGCCAACCCCCAGGATTCTCGGAATGTAAGTAATTTCGAAAAACTCCATATAAATATTGGAGAGGAGGGGCGATAAGGGGTTGCCCATGGCCATCCCAAAAACTTGTTGATAATACTCGTTATTGAAAGTGAATTTACAGTCTTTGATGCAAAGCTTAATAAGATCCAAAACAATGTGTGAAGGTAGTGGCAGGTCATACTTATGTAATTCTTGGGAGAGAAAGTCAAGCATATCGTCAATCGGCACTTTTGTAAACAATGAACAAACGTCAAAACTGATCAATCTATCGTTAGTTTCAGTATGTGCATTATTCAATTTTTCAGTAAGATCCATGGAATTTTTTACATGTGAATCAGAGATAGTTCCGAGAATGGGGGACAAGACTTTGACAAGCCATTTGGAGAGTTTATAAGTAATAGAGCCCACCGAGCTAATAATAGGGCGCATGAAAAATATCATAGTAAAAAATAGCCCTACCAATAATTCAGGCATTATCTATAAAATTGGGTGTAAATAATGTGATTCCTTTTACATAGGTCAGACGGGAAAGGATTTGCACACACGTATAAAACAGCATCAATATTCCGTTAGAACAGGACAGTTGTCCAGTGCCCTTTTTGTCCATTTGTCAGAGTTATCCCACTGTATTGATTGGAATAATGCTTCAGTTTTATTCCTCTCTAGCAACATTGTTAATAGAAATATTCTTGAGTCTGCCATTATCCAACTTTCAAATAACTTCAACATAAGCAAAGGTCTTTTTCAACTCGATCCTGTTGTTTTGAATTCCTTCAAAACAGATTTAGATAAGAAGGGTAGAACTCTAAATCTTTGGTAAACTTGTATGCTACTTTATTAACTTTTAATTTTCATTTTATTTTTATATACATCGAAACTTAACCAAAAAAGTCAGTGTTAAAACCCGGGCAGATTTCCAGTATAAATTTGTATTTTTATAATTCATTTGATCTTGTGCTAAAAATCGATATTTTTCCTTACAAATCTGTATGCCTCTCTGATAATCCTTTAATTTTTAATTTTTATTTTTACTTCTCCGTTTATTGCATATATATATATTTTTTTTTTCTGTAACCTATATATAGGCTGTAACCCTTTTATGTACTTCAGTGTTCCTGAGGATGTCATTAGACGAAAGCGCTTGAGCATCATTTTGTGTTTCCTTTCCTTCGTGGTTTTATTCATCATATATATATATATATATATATATATATATATATAGCTCTTTGATGCGCTTATTTTGTTTAATAAGTTTTTCGTTTCGCCTTTTCAATAAATTGTATTCGTTTTCGTTAGGCAAATTATTTGTTTCTTTAAATTTGAAATGTGTGTTCCTATTTAACATTGAGCTACTTTTTAATTTCAGCATTCCACCATTTAGGTTTAATGGACTCCTCTTACTTAATAGAATATTACTCGATCCTAAATGTTTAAAATAATTCTAAGAATAATTCCATGTGCCCTTAATCACGGACCTGCGATGGTTTTGTGTCCGAAATATTTTATCACTTATATAGTAATTTTTGCACGTTGATTCCGAAAATAATATTCATTTTTCGCCATCACGTACAGATTTTTCACAAAATTTTCATTAAATTTTGATTAAAAACTACTGCCTATAAATGCTTGGTTTTACCAAGACACCGAAGAAATGGGGAAGAAATATTAGGGAAGTGGGATATCACATGACGGCTGATTACTGCTGGATGTTGAAACGGGATTCTCTAGAATTATTACATAAAAGAAAAGGAACAGCGCGTACATTCGAGACTAAAAGGCATAGATATCACAAGAAAACTCAGGACAAATAAAGCTGAATATGTAATTGACGTTAATAGTCTTCTTTCTTTTTAAAGTTGTTTGAATTTGTAATTAGTATAACAAAGTGAAATAGGTACCTAATGTAAATTGAAATAAATAATATTTATTTATTTATGTTGTTTTTTTCCTTCCAGTTTGCAGAAAATCCTTACGTGATAGAAAAAATGGATACCTTATTCGAAATCAGCGTAGTTGAATTATATAAAATCAGTTATTAGTAAGAAAACAACTCTTACAAAGTTCTCATTCGCAGGCCTGTATAATTATTAACTCTCAATAAAGTCTCACCCCAAATTATTGGTAGAAAGTTACACTTTCATGTCACAAAATTTAGCTCTTTCAAAATCCATAACGTACTTCAAACTCCTGTATTATGAACATTAACTTTAATTTCAAATTTTATTTGCTTATGTTCACTGCTGGAGAAGTAGTCACCTACAGAGATATCAACAATTAAGTTTGTGTCTGTACTTAAAACTAACTCAAGAATATTAGGTTCTCTTGTGGGATCCTGGACCATTTGAAAAGTGAATTTTCGAACAAACTCTCGTACAATCGACAACAAGAATTATATTGTAAAGGACCACCCTACTCCCTGCAAGGTAAATTAAGCTCTCCCAAAATTATCGAATCATGTTCGTTACTTACATAAAAAAAATTAGTTCCTGTAGTCTGTTATCAATATCGACAGTCTGAGTGGGAGGCTTATATACTAAGCCTATAATTAATTTCTTTCGTGAGTTGTCTTTAACTTCAATTACAGTAGTGTCCCATTTATGTTATCAGTGCTGTAAAACACACACTTCTCTCACTATTCCTCACTACACATACATGCATCTAACATAAAACACAATCTTTTCAAAATTAAAAAGTTAACAAAATGGCATCGACCTCAAGAGCTTCGGAGTGCCCTTGGGAGGAGCTTGATCTCTCCCTTCGACCAATCTTGCCGGAATTTCTTCTGCCGCGGAGACGGCGGTGATTTCCATGTTGCAGATTGATGCTTGTTTTGGGGTTCGTAAATGAAACACCATGTTTCATCGCCTGTGATAATTTCTATAAAAACATAGGGTCATTATCGGCAGCCCTTATGAGTTCTCGACAAATCGCTATCCTCCAACGTTTCCCTGCCTTCTTTAAAGCGACGATGACACTCAAACATAGCAGAACGGGATTCAGTATCTGACTCAGCACCTGACTCAAGAACTCGACAGTTTCTTTCCTGGAAATGCCTAGACGTTGGCAAAACTTAATGTTTGCACATTGCTCAAACAGCAACATTCTGCAACTTCAAAACTCTGAATACACACTAGTGCAATCAACTACGCATCACAATTAGCCCTGTGACGTCAGCCACGTCGGCTCCTCCTACTATAGAGAAGGGGGATGTAGCTTCTCGACAATGTGCAGCAAGCCCGACAACACACGATTACAGCGCCGCATAATGGTCAGTCCTGGAACTTTCTGATTGTATATATATATATATATATATATATATATATATATATATATATATATATATATATATATATATATATATATATATATATATATATATATATATATAGGGTGTCCCAGAAGACTGGACTCATAGGGAAAATATACATTATATTTTTAAAGTGAAACAAACATATTTCTAATGTCAGTTTTACATATTTCAGGAAAGGAAATACCCTGATGGCTCAGTATGCCAATTAAGAGAAGGTGGAACTGGTATTGCTACATATTTCCGGAAAAAGTCAGAGGGAGGCATGTCAGTTATTTCACGAACATGCCTCCTTCTGACTTTTTTGCGGAAACATATAACAATACCAGTTCCACCTTCTCTTGATTGGAATACTGAGCCATCAGGGTATTTTCTTTCCTGAAATATGTAAAACTGACATTAGAAATGTGTTTGTTTCACTTTAAAAATATAATGTATATTTTTCTTATGAGTCGAGACTTCTGGGATATATATATATATATATATATATATATATATATACACTCTTTCCTTTCCTTTTTTGTAACATTTTGATTATACTGTATTTGTGCAGACGATTTAATTAATGTGTGCTTTGACTGAATAGACTATTTTCTCAGCGTAGATGATTAAAACAGTTTTTCCCTTATCTCTTCTTTTATTTTAATTTGAATTCACAGACCTCTTTTCCAGTAATTCAGTATTATTTTAGGTAGAAAGTTTATTTCGACTGATTCTAATCCTGTCAAATATGGAAGGTTTTAACTTTTTTTAACCAAGACTTTCGCCCATTATTCCCGAGTTTGAATGCAATTTACAGATATAGTTGTGTTGTATCTTCTGTCCTAAAATTTCTTTATCTGATTTTGAGCTCATGTTGGAAAAGAATTAGTTTTCCTCTTGTGAAATATGAGGGACTGAAGTTTAACATTATCTTCGCTTTTCGGATAATTGTATGTGGGTCCGTTTGTTCCCGCTTTCTTTGGGTGAAGCAGTAACATATCTTTAAAAATAATATCTCTATTAATAATACCCGTTGAGAATCTGCCAAATGCACGAAGCAAACTCTGAACACGCGATTGTAAATTATTTTAAACATAACGTTTGTTCAGTATATGGATGATATGAAATCAGTTTTCTCGTATTTTTGTTATATACATTTCATTTCATTTAACTTTTATACATTTTCACGGTATCCATTTCTCAGAACAAAATATAAAAGAAAAAAGTAAAAAAAAAATTGTCAATAACAGTCTGTATTTCATTCTTTTCACATCAGCTATTTAGTATGAAATACGAGTATATTGTCAGTAGTAAGAATTTCATAACATTCATTCATAATATACTTTTATATTAAATTCTTCATAATGCAAAATTAATTCATAAAACATTTTCCTTCAGATATTTTATTTGCTTTTCATGATTGGTCTACCTTTATGATGTTTGTAATATGTCTAAAGAACCAATATTCCCTTAGCCTAATATACCAAATATTTCTTCATATGTGTATACAAAAATATACATTCTTGGTTTCTGCATTCTTTATCATACAGTATATCATAATGTCCTGTTTTATTTTCATACTTTTATGAACTCTCCTTGAATCGAATTTCAGATGAATATGTCTGTATTTGTTAAATGTCACGTTTTCGTAACTTCAGATGAGGACTCGGTATTTGTATAACTTCAACGTCTCAATTTTTATTTCACATGAATTTATATATAAAAGAGCGATGGGAACTTGATCGTTTTTTGTTCTCGCGTTCGTATGTGACTCTGATGTTTCCTCCATTCGATCTTCTTTTATGTATAGGGAGTGATTTTCTACATGAAACGATCGCAGCTTATTCGAGGTGTTTCTTTTTATCTTCGTTCGACCATCTTTCTTCTAAAGATCGACGAGTACGGCTTAGGATTGTAGTTTAAATTTTTCTTTTTTTGTGATACTGTTATGTCACGTGATCAAGATCTGATCTGAATTACTGATGTGATCATTTTTTAAGATGTCTCTCTCTCTCTCTCTCTCTCTCTCTCTCTCTCTCTCTCTCTCTATATATATATTATATATATATATATATATATATATACTTTGAGGACTGTTCCTCGAGATACAGGAGCAATTATATGACTTTTATTACTGAAACACCAACCAAACGGGCTCCTACTATGATGCCTCTTTCAGAGGCATTAATATCTTTTCCAAGCGCCATATTTTTATTTATTTTAAAAGAACATGAAAAACCAATATGAACATAGTCTATTAAAATAGAAGATGTTCTCAATATTATATGCAGTTACATATTAATTTAACAAAGGACATTACCTCATTAATGATATCAGAAAATATAGCACCGAAAATGCGAGTGTTTCCATTATTCTATTCAACCCCTGTGTGTGTGTGTGTGTGTGAATATATATTGTACGTGTGAATAATGCGCGTGCAGGTTCCATAAATAATTCTCATTCTTTTGAAATACATATTTCCTTTCGAAAATGTGAGAAATTTCCCAAATTAAATTTTATAATGAGACTCAATAAATCTCACTCGATGATTTAATGAGATCAAAAATGTGACAAAAAAAGGGAAAATGTGAACAAAAATAGTAAAATAAAATAGAATGAGGCTCCATTCTTTTAATTTTTTCGTTTCAAGTTCCGCTGAATAAAATTATCCCTATGAGGAAGGAAGGATTTTCCTGATGGAAAGGGACACGCAGGAGACGCTTATCGACACGTTTCAAACATGTTCTGTTCTAAACGATAACGTAAAATCTAATAGTATTATTTTAATGAGATACCCTTTCTCCTGTGCGTCTTACAGATTTTTAATACAATATGATAGGCATATATATATATATATATATATATATATATATATATATATATATATATAATAGTGTGTCTGTGTGTGCAATATATACTTATAGTAAATGTACAGTAAATCCCTCTAGAAATGTAATCTTATATTCTAACGCGAGACGTTAAAAATGTAACCTTAAATCCCAATCGTTCGCTGTCTTTCAGATAGTAAAACTAAACCCAAAATGTTTTCCAACTGTGAAATAAACTGTGACTAAGGAATGTTCACGTTTCTTTATGGGCTGACAAAGACAGTTTAACCCTTTTTTGTTGATGTGGGAAGGATGGGAATTTTATGGTTTTGGTTTGACAGCGAACTTTTTTTTTTTTTCTTTTTTTTTTATAGTAAAGATTGTCTGTCGTTCAAGTTATTCTTCTTCACTTTCCTTTCGCGCGATAAATCTTAATACAATTTGTCGTTTCTTTCCAATCGGAAGATTAGGACTTGACCTTTTTTCTCCAATAAAGCTAATTTTAATTCGAGTACATTCATCTTTTCATCTTCGTCATCTTTCGTCGATATGTAACAGTAAATGGTCTTTATTCTTTTTATAACTGAGCACCACCTTCATTTTGATGGCATATAAACGATGAATAATGCATTTTTTTCCTCTGAAACTGAAAGCCACGTTAGAGAAACATTCAATGAAAGGTCGATATTAAAATCAAATCAAAACAAAACAAACGAAATAGTTAACTCAACAGATTCGGAGCGTTCACACCAAATTTAAAATACTGCTAAAATTATAGCTATAATGGAGTGAAAAAATAAGAAGATATTCTCTTCAGAAGAGAAAATAAATTAGTCACGGATTCGAATAAAAATCTGCAATATAGATATATATATATATTATATATATATAATATATATATAATAATATATATATATACACATTTTAACTCACGGCATTGGTTTCTGCTCGTATGTAGGAGAATTACGACTTCTGATTAATCGAGACCCATGGTGTAGTGGATAGCATATCTGACCGGCAATCGGAAGATCCCGTGTTCGATTCCCGGGTGGTAACCTCATTTTTCATTTGTTCGTTCTTCCTCCTCATCTTGTGCGGAACGTTCTTCTACACAAGCGTCGTTCTTTACATATATATATATATATATGAGAGAGAGAGAGAGTCTGAGTGTATTGCAAAAGACAAAAAAAAAAAACCCTCTGTAAGAAGTGATTTTATGAACATTTTTTAGATTATAAAAACATAGTGATGTTGGATTATGGGTAATTTTAGTGCTAAAGCTGAAAAGAATTACATAGACAGACATGAATTTTACATGCTTTTACTGTTCTTTCTTATCTTTTCGTTACATAATAGTTAGTTGTACGCATAAAACCCGTCAGTGAATTATTTTAAGAAGATACTAAATACGTAATAACAATAAAAATAACGTCCGCAGCGTTCATTTTAAATAAAAGAGAGAGCGTGAATCGCAATAGAATTAGATAACTAAAAGTGTAATGGAAATTCAAAGCTTAAAAGGAAATTACAGTAAGTGATAAAATAATTTCTGACATTTAGATAAAGACTCGAGCGTAAACTTTGAGTTTCATGTCACATAATTCTAATAAATTCTAATAACACACTTGAAAGTGTGTACTTACGAATTATTTCTGCTATTTTGAAAATATTTTATGATAATAATAATATTATTATTAAGACCGTTTTGTCATTTTAGTCAAAATTTATATCAAATAAACTTCGTGCCAATTAATTGAAATTACTATTTTACTTCGGTAGTTTTGAAAATAAGGAAACCTTTTGGATTATTCTTATTTTCAGAATTACTGAAATGAAGTAATATTTTAACTACTTCACGAGTCGAACTGTTTCAGTTAAAATAATTAAATTGTAGCTCGTATTTAGAGTAAATAATCATGGCTAGAAAGTCTCATCAATTTTGTTCTTAATAATTCCTCGACATAAAGTAAAATGAATTACATAAATCCACTACTAACACCATTGCAATATTACCCTATTAACACTCGCCTTCCGAAACCCATTTTAGCCCCCACTAACCCATTCCCTTATATATAAAAAGAAAAAAAGTGGACCCACATTCCGGCGATTTTTTTGCTGGTTTTCTCCATCATTTATTTGGAGTAAAAGCGACTATTTGTCACCATTACAAATGACGAAAAAGACTAAAATGAGTTATCACCCTCTTTCTCTACTTCTCAATTTGTATTTCTTAACAAATATAATTTATACTACTTTTTAATGCTTGTTTTAATCGTATTATTATTATTATTATTATTATTACAAGAATTACTTTGGTTCCTTCTTTGTGCTTTTAAGTATATGAATTTCATTCTTTTCATAATAAATAAATAAAAAATAAATAAAATAACTAAATAATTAAAAAAAATAAAGATGAGAAACTATATTATAATAAAGATAAACATCTCTGTTTTTCGGGTTTGTTTGTTTTTTTATTTACTTTTATCTTAAACATGTTCACATTTAAGAAAAACTCATTTCCACCGGAAATTTTCTTCTTCCTCCTATTATGGATAACATCCTGACCTCCAATTAAGCTTAAATTCCAATTAAATTTCTATTTCTTATATTTAATTTTCCGCTTTTATAAGATGGGCAGTTAAGAGTAATTTCATGAAGAAACGGAGATAGCTATGATGATTAATATCGAAACCTCATCATCATCATCATCATTCATTTGTCATAAATGTTACTGTTAAAACTGTTAACTGTTAACTCTTCTCTCAGTTATTTATTGGCTAATTTAATAATTACCAAATTCCATGTGTATAAAATTTATTATATTTTTCTTGTCATTGTGAAGCGAGTTAAGTACCTTGGCTGAAAAATAAAATATGTCATTTCAATAAATACTTGTTTTGCTCTGTGAAATAATGCAAACGTATGCTCATAGTTTTAATATTTTTGTGACATTCACTTCCATCTGTGCATAGGCGTATAGAAGCAGTTTCTACGTATTTAAAAACATTTAGTAGGGAGTTTTGAACAATCACCGATTAAGTCTCTGTACTCTCAAATTTATGCAACTTCCCCAACCCCACCGAGATAAAAGAAATAGAAAAAAAGGAAGAAAATCACTCCACAGAGTCGCCTCTGTCATATTTAAGGACTCAAGTGCAATTAATCCAGATTAGTGTGCATCTTAATATAAGTATGCACCCAACAATCTCCACGACATTTCTTCTGGCCCACTTAAAAAAAACTGCAATCAGTTGAATGTGGCCCAAAATTACTTTTTCGGTGTGAAAGGAAATCGTAGCTTTAGGACTGTACGATAAGTTTGTTCTTATTTGCCGTGTAGCCTACCTCACTCTTCGCCTCATATGTGTTAATTATTTAGTTGTTGAAAACTTGTTAAGTACTTATTTTCTAGCAACGGCCCGCCAGTGTGGTACGTGTGAGTTAAGTGGCCCTCATTCAAATTAAGTCGGGCACCAGTGATTACTAAAGTCAGGACAGATTGAATTGGTGTGAAAGCAATGTGTGGCAAGTGTATCTCGACTTCGGTAACCGATGGTACTTGAAGCCTTCTTTTTTTTTTTTATAGAACTCCAAAATCCATTAATTCAAATGACCACTTAAATTATTTGGTCCTACTCGAGCATGAAATCTTGTAAGAGAAACTCCTTATATGAGTAGGAATTTGATTATAACAAACGTACTATTATAAGCACTATAACACCACTTTACCTCAGAAAGTTTTACGATGACTAATTTTTCCCATTTCCATACGCAAATCATGTTAATGATTCACCAAAGTACATTTGGGAAGAGTGAAATCTTAATGTATGCCAAGGTTATTTCTCATACAGAATAATTGCAGATACAGTAACGTTATAAAAACATTTTTTATTAAATTCTCTTATAATGACGTTCATACATACATGTACATATATACAGATATAAGCACCAAATTTGAAAAGTTTTAGGAAACACTATGGTCTGCCTTCAATGAACCTGCCCCATCAATGACAAAAATATTCCTACTTTTTAAACGCAAAATAATGTATTTAAAGTGCATGAATTATATAAAATAAATAGTTACAAGTAAATTAAGCATTCATAATATTATTATTAAGTAAATAAACGTATTATAATTTTAAAATAATAAGTTATGAAATAAATAAATAAATAGTAAAAAAAACTTTAAAAGGACATCAATAAATTAAGTCAAAATATGTACGCCGATTAATTACTGCCCAAGGAAACCAAAGGGAGGAGTGTCAGAGGTCCCAGGTAATTGGGTATTACTTCTTGTATGTATTGTGAGACCCGTTCGTCCCTCTAAGTTCGTTCACGAAACCCTAGTTTCTGAGAGCGAAAGTTGTATGTTCTCAGAACCAGATGAGGAGGCCTGGCATCGTCACCCTTTTCAGGTTCCTCCAGGCACACCAGTTGAGTGATAAAAAATTCACAATCTGACGGTTTGCCAAGTTTAAAGTGATACCGTTCGCCTTCACGATGTACTTCAATTCATCATCGACCCTCACACATGTTCCGTAAGTTTTTGGCCCTGTTGAAACAAGTGAGCCCGCGTATGCATTGTTCCCATACTCGTCCTTGATCTCGTCATTGAATTCACCGAGGAACTCACTGATAAGAAGCATATACTCACCTTCCTTCGTCGTAAACACTACGCTATCGGTGTACAGAACCCGTCGACGAAGAGAATTCATTAACCTCCAAATGTGTCTGCAGCCAATTCGGTTCTATTGTCACGTATTATACTATATGTATTTCCTTCGTGCAGAATTTCAAAAAACTCTATCGTCAGCTTTGGCGTTATTCAATACTTGGTCAAAACTATGAGCTAAACGCACGTTCCCCTTGTTAGTGTTTTGTGCAAACTTACCACAAACACTGTTTAGACAAAGATTTGCATTAAAGCGTTTGCCAGGGTTTTGCACAATATGCTTCCGCTCAAGTTGGATCCCCTCACGCTCATGGTAACGTTGTATATAGGCCCTTTTTTCGCCCTTGGACTCATCACCTCGAGAATACCCTAATGCTTCAATTTAATTTTTCAGGAAGGTGTTGATATAAGGAGTAAGGAGGTTATCGAATTTCTAGAACCACCACACCTCATAAATCTTTTATATTCTGTAACAGTGATGAACAGCTAGGTCCAACTAAGGGCTTGTAAAAACGCTGCGGATCATCCTCTGATCGATTGTATGATTACACTCCCCATTTTTCTTCTCTGCACACTTCAGGCACAGGGGAAACATAATCTTATGATATATAACAACGGGTAAGATGGGAATCCATAAATCACGAGGGGGAAGTACATCAACGAATGATAGACAAATATAGTTCTGAGAACTAGTCTGAGAACTCTTCGATGGTTGGTATGGTTGGTCCCATGAGCTTTTCAGGGGCACCTACGGAGTACGGGTTATTCTTCATCACACAGAAGTATAACGAGCTAAAGTCAAAGTAGTGAATCTTTACATCCTCTGTAGGTGGAAAGTATAATTTGAATGGGTTTGGACGCCCTCCAAAAAAACTGTCACCACACTTGAGAGGTCCATCACCATTGAACATTTGATAGCCCTTATCTCTTCACGGTATTGCTCGTTGGCTTCCATCCACTCATCATACTCGTGTTCCCATAATATCTTGTGAATGAACCGTGAGCTTATAAGTTGATGGCGAGTACGGGTCCAAGCCAGACTATCGGTGGGTTATCTACGGTGTAAGTCATACCTAATTTTAATGTGCAATGATAACCAATTTGTGCAGTAATAATTTCAATTTGTGCAATGATAAATTGAAAATCTGTACAGTGATACATTAGGTTCTATATCGGATATAGAACCTAATTTATCACTGCACAGATTTTCAATTTATCACTGCACTCTAAAATTAGGTACAATGTAAATTACCTGTGATACTACATTCAGGACGTGGGCAAACGTATCAAAGACATCCGTGGAAAGAGTACACCGTCTTCTCACCAGTGCGGGTGTGCTCACTCAATCCGTCTACCCAAAAGGTGCATCCATTGATCTTGATGGCCACTTCTTCCGTGTTGCGAGCGTGTTTTATGTGCACACCTGCCTGCTGTTGTAAGTGTGTGAGCCAGTAACCCTATTTATAACCGTAATTTCGCGGATTGTTTCGTGGTATGATGATAGCAAGTGTGTCCTTTGCATGAAGTTGTTTTTAAATACAGTAAAGCACAGAGAGGTAATCGTGGTTGCAGCCTGTAGTGGATTGCAATTGAATCTGGTAATGTACACGGTTCTAAAAGTTTGGAAGCATTCTTTAAGCACACGTAAATCATTCACACAATGACGCTAACATTCAGCCGCTATTATAAGGATTATCTTCAATGAAACTATGGTAATAACGATCAAAATTTGCTCGTTCACTCCCGCTCATACTCTCGTAGTTGAAGTAATGTTTGGGGGTGGGAGTAATACGTAATTTAAAGTCATAACCTTGGCATCCAACCCCATCACCTTGGGGACGTTCACCGACAATACTCTGGCCAACTTCACAACAGATTTGCGTAGACCTATTGATTTGGAACGTGAGTTGGAATCGCGTGAATTTCAATTGAACGTTAAGCTTTTTAAACATTGAGGAGAAACAAGTCGTTTTTATGGATCTTAGAAGACGCGGTGAAGTTGAGAAAGCGGCGAGGTGAAAGATAAAACTATGCGTTCAGCACGGAACGGTGGTGTACATTATTACAGCAGAGAAATAACACAAGGCACTGGCCATTATGACAGTACGGAGGATATTGTAAGAGATCGAAATAAGAGTTTGGATAAATCTAAACTTACAAATGATTGCGTAGCATGGATTGCATGATCGGAACATACTACAGGGTGTCCCATAAGTCTGGAACCATAGGGTAAAATAAGTAATTCATGTTTTTCCGTTTATGCAAGTGCCCATGATGTCTTTGAGTAAGGAAGAACGCATCCAGGTAATTCTGCTCGTAGGAAATCCGAGGCAGAGGGAGGTCGCTGAGGAATTTAGCAGATTGCATCCGGACCGCGCGCCGATAACACACAGCTGTGTCGGCAAACTTGTAGCAAAGTTCAGGGAAACGGGATCCATAGGAGATAAACCACGCAGTGGACCTCCGAGGACATCCACCGACGATGACACAGCGCTACCATCCTCGCTCATTTCACAAACAGTCCCCAAACGTCTCTTCGGCGTTTTTATTGCCGTTTTTATCATTTTGCCCTATGAGTCCAGACTTACGGGACACCCTGTATAATGTTAACATCAGAGACAAAAAGAAATATTAGGGACAAAAAGTTTTCAAGGTTGTACCTAATGGGAGATACAATTTTGCTTTTCGAAGAGATACTTTTCAGAACTTCCGGATGATAAGGCGAGCTTATGATACCACCTAAAATTGGGTAGACTGCTAGACAGTCCTCCTATGTGCTACACAGTGGTGGGCACCGTTAACCAAAAAGTTAACTTCGATAACGATAATCCGTTAACCCCAATTTTTAACTCCGATAACGATAATCCGATAATTTTACTACAAAGTTAACGGAAGTTAACGATAATCCGTTAACGATAACTATTTCTTTACTAACATTTAAGAAAATCAAGGAAAAAAGCTTTAAAACCCATAGAAAATGTTTATTTATGCAAAATCTAACAATAAATAGGTATTTAACTGTATTTTTATCAAGTTTTGCAACTTTTTTGCTTAATAACTTTTTTTTTTATTTTTAATAAAAATGTACTGATTACATGTTTTGAAACCCTTGTAACCACTAACCATTAACTAAATTTTAATTTACCAGAGAATTATTATGGCGGGAACTGAAAGGTAAAATTAAATTTTAGGCACATTTATTAAAGACTATGACACAATGTGCTGGTTGCCCTTCAGAAAGACCAACTTCTCAAAGTTAGGCCCAACTGCCAGTCTTGACCTCTGGGCCTCAGGATGTCCTTGCCGAGAGAGAAGAGCCGTTCCACTGCGGCAGAGGACGGAATTGGCAGACTGAAGTTATGGCGGTTTGAATTCATTCGCGGAGTGGTGATCTTCCGTGAATGACTCCTCGCAGTTAACGTGTTAACGGACTTTAACAGACTAAATATCGAGTTATCGGAAGTTAACTGGTCCGATAACGATAAATGGAAATTAACTTCCGTTAATAGTCCGTTAAAAAAAGTTAACTTCGTTAATTAACTGTTATCGGATTAACGCTTTAGTGTCCAACACTGTATATATATAATATATAATATATATATATATATATATTATATATATATATATACGAGTGGATTTATTGGAATTACAAAATATCGATTTACCCATTGCAAATAATGATTTTGTTCTTACACCTGTAAATAAAAATAAAATGTGCCAGTTTGGTTATATCGTTGAGCTTTAGTAGGTTTAGCTCTTTAAATAATGCACTAGAGTGATCAAGGAAATCAGCATCAGATAATAACCTTATTGCTCGTTTTTTGGATGACAAAGATACCATTTAATGCGTCGTTAGGGGGAGTTTCCCCAAACAAAGGTGCAGTATGTTATATAAGGAAGAACAAGAGTATGATAAAGAGTCAATAAAACTTGTTTAGGGACTACATTTCTAAGTTTAAACATTATAGCAACGCTCCTTAAAATCTTTTTCGCGATATAATTTACATGATTACTCCATTGCAAATTCTTATCTAGCATTACACCAAGAAATTTTGTTACAGTACACTCCTTTATGGCGATTTCATTAACATTAAGTTCATCAAGATATACATTTCTTTTATTAGTAAAAATAATGAAATTTGTTTTACTGGTATTTAGGAAGAGTTTATTGGTGGTCAACCATTTCATTACACTGATGAATTCTGAACTAAATATATTCTTAGCTGTATTAACATCTTTGCAAGAAAAAGAGACAGTTGTATCATCTGCAAACATTATCAAGTTCAGTATATCAGATGAACGTGGAAGGTCATTTATATATAATAAAAATAACAGTGGACCCAGAACTGAGCCCTGTGGCACACCATGTTTGACAAGCGCTTTAGTTGAGTAAACCTTATTTACTGATACAAAATGATATCTATTGGACAAATAACTTTTAAACCAATCACTGATTGCTCCTCTAAAGCCGTAACAATATAATTTATTAAGTAGAATATTATGGTCTATTACATCAAACGCCTTACTCAAATCCATAAATATTGATATAATTATTTCTTTGTTCTCCTCATAACATATGATAATCTCCATTATGTCAAAATTGCTTCTAACGTACTAAACAGTATTTTGAGACATATAAGAACGGTTGAAGGTCAAAACTATCCATTCAGTTACGGGAGCTTAACAGTGAAACTTCACTTTCGGTGTCTTACAGTATGATGTAAAAGCCTTTAGTCGTGTACCGTGTTGAGATACCAACGCGGTAATGGACTTCGTTCGATCCTTTCTTTTATACTACGAACGATTACTGAAGAGTGGTGCCAATTATCTCGGTCAGAAAGTTCTATAATTAATCAGGCATTAACACTGTTGAAAATGTGATGCTTGTGTCAAACCTAAGGACGCTTTGAAAAGACAGCCGTATGAGAAATGAGATTATTGATGACGCCAAAAAACTGTGAAAAGGAGAGTACGTTGTAAAGGGGATACAAAAACGACAAATAAAAATGAAACATCAAGTAAAGAATAAGAAGAAGCAGCAGCAGCACAAGACGTCACCTCGATGCGTAAAACGAAAAACAAAGACTCCTAAAAATAACGGAGATGCTCTAAACTTAGAAAGCCGACGGTTGACTTCTTTAACTGATAGAAACGCCAATCTTGCACAGCTATCTCTCATAGGTAATTGTGGTTCTACAGTGTGAGGTAGGGTCTGGTATTTGCTCAAAACAGTCCATCATGACGCAGCTAGACCACCCACACAACGACGAGTGCTGTAAATCTGAACTCTCCCCCTTTTTATCATTCCACCCACGCAGATATCTATAGAGGACTCCTATTACGTCACGATTAACCCCATCAACACAGTTGGGTCGTGGACTGCTCCAATACAGTGCTTTATACTCAGCGCAGGCTCATTCTTTTACAATCCCAGCAATACATATATGTATACAAAAATCAGAATAGCGCACTATGATGGGACAGATTGTGAGAATGATTATCCAATCTATCCTGAAACTAACTTTTTTGCATAAAACCATCAGTCGTATTTAAATATACTTATTATTATTACCCCGCATACTTGGAGAAGGTTCTAAATTATTCAAAGGAGGCCAAAGAAACTAGGGGCCGACCGATAGTATTCCAAAAGTATCGGTACCGATACCGATAGTTAGAGCAAAGTATCGGTCGATACCGATACTGATATCTGTCCAAAATATCAAAATAGGATTCAAAGAATGTAATTCGACACATGTACTGTAATTCTAAACATGTGTTTGAAGAAATGGAATTCACAAAATAAAAGTCATGTAATGGAAACAATATGTAATTAAAAAATTGTAATTAAAAAAGTGTAACTCACTATAACAGTTCACTCAATAATCAAAATTAAGGAACTTCAGATTTTTGGAGAGGATGATTTGTTCATCAGCGTTGATTGGGATTGATGTTGGCTCGTTTCGCATTGATAATATCTCCAGCCGTTGAAAAAAGCCGTTCAGAGTCAATTGATCCAGAGGGGCAGCTCATGCACTTCTCAGCAACTTTGGCAATCTCCGGGATTTAGCAGAATGTTCTCTCCAGAAAATGAATGGATCCCTATCCGAGGTTGCGACCAATAGGCGTCCATGGCTGCTTCCACTCGTACGTCTGGGACAGTGAACCTCGTGTCCGTATCCCTCGTTTGGGGTTCTTCAACTAGAATAGGACGAACGTGATCGTCGAGATCGCTACCTTCTGAATTGGAAAGGTTTTCCCAAAGAGCGATTTTCTTGAACGGAGAAACCGGACCACTTTGGCGGCGCTTCACGGCAATTGGGCCTCCAATTGGGCCTCTCTTGTCTCAACAATTCCTTGGCCTTTTCTCGCATGTCGTCGTTTATCAGCCCAGCTCCTTTGAATCGGGGATCAACTGCTGTGGCTAGCAGCAGTTTCTCATCTGAATTATGCTCTCGAAATCTTTGTTCGAGAGAATCACCCAGCTGGCTCTTCAGAATCTTGACACTAGCATCATTCACTGAGCACACTGCACAGATTCCTTTTGACAGAGATTTGACTGTATGTAAAACTTCTGATAAAAGCGAGTTTTCCTCACTGATTTTGAGCGTTGCAGTTTTGAAGACAGTAAGCACGTCAATAAGCTTGACCATAAGCTTCCATTGCGTTGAAGTCAACGTATTTTCCAGGGGCCATTCGACGTCATATTCAATGATAGCTTGCTTTTGGGAAAGGAGTCGCTGCAACATTTCCAGCGTGTAATTCCATCTGGTTGGCACATCTTGAATCAGCTTCAGTTGAGGCAAGTTAAGCCTTCTTTGAATTTGATGTAGGCGCTGCGTCGCTTACGGAGAGTGGCGAAAATGACCGACGATTTTCCGAGCCGTTGTCAAAAGATTAGCCACACTCCGGAGGTTCAAGTAGCCATCCTTTATCACACACGAACACACACGTAACTTCTCAAGCAGCCGGGAAGTTTCTATTTGGAAAACGCCCGGTTTTTATTCTTGGAAACAAAACTATCGGTATCGGTAGCTACTAACCATCGGTATCGGTACCGATACCGATATATCGGCCCGATACCGAGACAACCACCGGTCGATGCCTAAAAGAAACCCGTTTGCATGCCTCAGTTGTATTACTGTTATACTCTTGAAGCAGAAAAAGATGTGAAAGAAAAAAAACGCACCCAAATGAAAATGTTTACTGTAACGTCTGGTTTATCCTCGAAACAGCTTGACGCTGTTGTGTTGGGAAATTTATAACAGAATACTTGTAGCAATGGTTGATCATGACACTGTTTCGGGCAAATATAAAAAGTCGTCATTCAAATTTGAAATTTTTAACTTGGAGAGTATGTCATTGATGGTGAATGGTGGTAAAGGCTCTGTCGGTAGTGCTCTACTGACGATGAAATTTCATTGTGTTCGCGAACCTTCCACAATTTATTCCTTGGTACAAACGGATGTAATGACAATGGAGAAAATGTATCCGTGGACGACGATATAAATAGGACTACTGTCTATGCCTTCGACATTTCGGCTAGTCATTGGTCTGATGCTTGCTCTCACTTAACTCCCCAAAAACAGAGACATTCGGCATTGAAATTAGAATATAACAAGCCTTTAATAAAACCTATTAATGTACTACTCTATTTAGAATCCCAGGGACTGATCAAAGCTGACTGGTTTAGATCGGTGATAACAGATTTTTAATGGACAAGCCCACAAATCAGAGGATTATGAAGAAAGATTACGTGCATAAAACTCCCCGAGGTACATTTGCGCTCATAATTCTTAGGACACTCTTCACAACAGATAGCGACACCTGGCATATATTTGTTGTGTGTACTACAAACGGTTGTATGATTTTATGAATGAATCTCGGGTTTAGCGCTGCTTGGTTGATTCATTGCTAAATATCTTTAGAACATAATTATTTCCATTCATCACTCTGGTTTATATATTACTAAGGAAACATAAATGCTTAATTAAATATAAATTCAAGAAGGGGATATATATTAACAATGAAGTGAATAAAAATGGTCTTGTAAAAACTAAAAAAAGAAAGTTGGGACGTGATGACAGTGTTCATGGTATTGGCAAGCCTGTCATCCTGATCGAACAGAGCAGTTGGGAGCCGTTATTGCGCTGCGCCCTGAGCAAATTCCAAATTGATTCATTTATTTATTTATTTACATTTAATATTGAACATAGATTCAGATATTATTTTGTGTTATAACAAAGGCAGAGCAAAAACCTGAATATATATAATATATATATATATATATATTTCAACTGCAAACAACACACAGTATAATTAACGTAAAGAGCGACGCTTTATAGAAGAACGTTCCGCGCAAGATAAGGAGGGAGAACGAACAAATGAAAAATGAGGTAACCACCCGGGAATCGAACCCGGGATCTTCCGATTGCCGGTCAGATATGATAACCACTACACCATGGACCTCAATCAATCAGAAGTCGTACCTCATTTTTTCATTTGTTCGTGTGTTGTTTGCAGTTGAAATGTATATATGTGCGGCATGCGGGAGGTGCCCCCTCAGGGCATTGGTTTCTGCGCGTATGTAGGAGAATTACGACTTCTGATTGATTGAGGCCCATGGTGTAGTGGTTATCACATCATACCGGCAATCGGAAGATCCCGGGTTCGATTCCCGGGTGGTTACCTCATTTTTTCATTTGTTCGTTCTCTCTCCTCATCTTGCGCGGAACGTTCTTCTATACAAGCGTCGTTCTTTACGTTGATATATATATATATATATATATATATATATATATAGGCGGGTTATGAATGAAAAAACAATGTTTTGATGCATATTAAATTTTAATAACTTATAACATTACCAGATTGATTGGTATCTGTAGGTTTCATACGTCACTGCTTAGAATATCTTCCAATTGGCAAATGGATGACACCTGAATGGATACTACTGGTATGGCATTGTTATATTCGGAGCAAACGCTATTCTAGATCAGCAACACTGATATAGTAATAAACAGTCAGCGAGAGAAAAATTATTTAGAAATAAAGAATGTTTTGATTGAGGCAGCATCATAAATACATATAATTGTTTTGTATTAATAAGTTCCATGTTACAACTTAAGTGTTGAACCACTGCAGCTGTGACTCTTGGCAGTCTCTCACCTTAAAGGAGAGAATTACAGAAAATGAAGCTATTACAATGATTTATATCAATAAACACAGAGCCATTTAAACGATGATATTTGACAATTTTGCAAAGGTGTTACACATTCATAATTACCATTGTATTTGAGAGATATTTTATGCATGAACACAACAAATTTAATATCTTGTCCAGCCACCGTCGTTGTCTATGACTTCCTGCAGTCGATGTGGTACAGAAGCAACATGATTATATACCAGCTGTTGATTCCTCTTCAGCCCCTCCCACTCACTAAATGTCTTTTGTAAAAGCTGGTCCGTTGTTCGTTTCTCCACTGTTTCCCACACATTTCCAATATTAACCAATATATTCTCGATGGGATTCATATCACAACCATTACTTGGCCAATCCAGAAGGTCGATATTTCTTTGCTCAGAGAATGAGCCTGTGACGATCCGTGCTGCATGAAATGGCGACCTGTCTTGCATAAAAATAATTCGCTCAGGAAATGACAGAGCATATGTATGCACAGAAGGAAGCATTAACCTCTTCGAAAATTTCTATATACTGGTCTGCAGTAAATCTCCCTTTTATTTTGGTGAGCTCTCCTACACCAGGGCTACGTTGTAGCCAATGTCGTAACACAGCTTCCCGTTGATCAGCGAAGTTAAGCGATATTGGGTCTGGGTAGTAGTTGGATGGGAGACCGTCCTCCGCGTCCAGATTATATATCGACCCGTGGTTCGGATCTCACGTAAAGCTGTAGGCCCCCTCCATCATATAACCTTAGATGTTGCGAAGTAGGTTAAACAACCCCAATCATTATTATCTCCTACACTATACAGATGAATCAATCCCCACATGTTAGAGGTGATATGACCGCTACGTGCTTCCTCATAGATGTGTTCTTGAGTATATCGAGTATGATTCCTCCGCCAACAATGAAGGCGGCCATGGGATGTGGAGGAAAAAGTCTTTTCGTCCGTAAATATCACTCGGCTCCAAAAGTCAAGTCCTTTGTCAACATGTTGCTAATCAAATCGAAGTCTATTTTCTCAATGTTGCTAATTTAACTTCATATCCGGGGTCCGATGGTGTAACCCAGCTTCATGTAGCCGCCGCCTTACTGTCATTGCCAAAACACCAAACTGCAATTGTTCCCTTATGGCAACAGCATTGGTAAAGTGATGGACTTCTGCAATATCGCAGATCCTCCAATCTTCCTCAGCAGTTGCCAGTCAAGGTTTCCTCGTTCTGCGGTGATCTCGTAGATTCCCTTCCCCTTGCCATTTCTTCAACCATATATAAACAGTGTTCCTAGAAATTCCAAGTTCTCTTGCAATTTGAGTTGTAGACAGCCCGCTCTCCTTCATACCGATGATTCTTCCCCTTTCAGCAATTTTCTGGTGATGATAATCCATTCTGCAGAGTAGTTGCTTCGATGAGATTCAGAAATAGTGTGAGTTTATTTTCAGTCACCATACCTGATAACACCTCTGTCATGACGTCATGTGGTGTCACGTGATATGTTAAAAGTCAGGTGGAATTGTTGGAATGCGGAAACAGTTTGGAAAATGGTCATTAAGTTGCTACACTAGCGGTTCACAAACTTTTTTCGTGATTACCCCTTTTGGTTAATCGCCAAATGGAAATTACCCCCACTGCAAAAAGCACAGCAAACTTCATTTTACTGAGCATGAGAATAACTGGTCTACAAATTTTGAAAGTTTGTGCTTCGGAGATAAAATGTGTTTCCTATTATGGATTTTGGGGTGCTGAAAACGAATATGACCATAAAAGCAGTCGATTGGCTACAGTTCCAAGAAAATTTAAGTTACACATTTTGCGCATATGTATACCATATATTAGTAACATACCTGTATAATGCAGTCACTTATATTGATTCAACCCGTCGCTTCGTTGCTTGTCTCTTGTATTCAACTTCTGGAGCATCTCTTGTTATTGTCCAGCAGTAGTCTGCTAACATTGATGGACTCCATTTCCCCTGGTAGCGTTTCTCCATCGCTGAGATATCCTGGTGGAAACGTTCACCATGCTCATCGCTGACTGCTCCGCAGTTGGCCAGAAAAAATTCCAGGTGCGAATGGAGGAAATGTATCTTTAAAGACATATTGCAGCCCATTTTTTGATAGGACAACAGCAGGTTTTCCACCAGCTCCCTGTAATTGTCAGCTTTGGTATTTCCGAGAAAATTGGTTGCTACTAACCAGAAAGCATTCCACGCTGTCTTCTCCTCACCACCTAGGATACGGTCGAACTCCTCATCTCTAAGAAGCTCGCGGATCTGTGGACCAACAAATACAGCCTCCTTGATTTTTGCTTCACTAAGCTTTGGGAATTTACCACCGAGGTACTTAAAAGCTGCCTCCGTTTTATCCATAGCCTTAACAAAAATTTTCAAGGCGCCCAGTTTGATGTGTAAGGGTGGTAACAAAATCTTGCTCGATTCTACAAGTGGAGGATACTGAACATTTTTTGTTCCAGGTTCCAATGAGTGTCGGAGTGGCCAATCCTTCTTGATGTAATGAGAAGTCATAGCCCGACTATCCCATTCACACAGAAAACAGCAATACTTAGTGTAGCCCTGCTGCAGTCCAAGCACGATAGCAACAACTTTCAAGTCACCACAAACCTGCCACTGATGTTTGTCACAGTTTATGCAGTTCAAAAGTTGCTTCATGTTGTCATATGTTTCCTTCACGTGGACTGCATGACCAACTGGAATTGATGGCAATACGTTGCCAACATGCAACAAAACAGCTTTTAGACTCAACTTCGATGAATCAATGAACAGTCTCCACTCATCAGGATTGTGAATAATGTTGAGAGCTGCCATCAGATTATCGATGTCGTTGCAAGCTACAAGGTCACCTTCCATAATGAAGAATGGGACAAAATCTTTTTGACGGTCACGAAACTTACACACTCTAACATTTTCAGCGAGGAGATTCCACTGCTGCAATCTGGAGCCCAACAGCTCTGCCCTACTCTTTGGCAGTTCTAAATCTCTGATAAGGTCGTTTAATTCATTCAGAGTTATCATGTGCGGTTTAGAAGATGTCAAGTTATAAACAAATTCAGGGTCTTGTGAAGTTGAAGGCTCACAAGTTTCGCAGGTTCCTTCATTCTCCTCGTCCTCTGACTCCAGGGAGAATGAGTGTGGGAGCTCAGGAACGGGTAGTCCTTCGCCGTGAGGTACCGGGCGTATAGCAGAGGGTATATTCGGATATTGTAAAATCCACTTTTTCTTCTTGCAAATACCTTTCTTGACTGGAAGCACCATGCAGAAGTAACAATTGCTAACATGATCTGCTGGTTCCCTCCACACCATTGGCACTGCAAAAGGCATAGATTTCCTTTTCCGGTTCAACCACTGGCGAAGGTTTCTTGCACAAGTATTGCAGCATATGTGTGGGGCCCAGCTCTTGTCCTGATCTCTAATCTTACAGCCAAAATAAAGGTGATAGGCTTTCTTAATCACGGCGGTTATAGCACGCTTTTGTGATGCAAAAGTCAATTCTCCACAAACATAACATAAGTTATCTACACTGTTCACGCAATTACGAGGCATCTTTGTTCAAATTAGGCTGAAAAAAATTCAGTTTCAAAAGCAAACACTAAAAAGAATTTGACAAGGGTGCACTGTATGACTTCCGCGAATGAACTGATGCTGTGGCGTAATATGTAGACGCCTGTGACACATCGACGCCTTGACTCTACTGCGCATGCGCGTAGTTATATTTTTTTTTATTTTAATAAATTAATGTAAATACATTGCATTTTAATAATTTTAAATTAGGTAAGGTTAAGTTAGGTTAGTATTCCATTTACATTAATATCAAAAACATTATGGGAAGGAATATGTTAAAATGATCCAATCTATTTTTTAATAAATAATTTACAGATACATAATGTAATAGATAAATTTAAAATTACATTTTATTGTATATATATGTATATATTTACATTAATTTATTAAAATAAAAAATATAACTACGCGCATGCGCAGTAGAGTCAATGCGTCGATGTGTCACAGGTGCCTACATATTAAGCGACAGATGCAGTCCAGTTAGTAGGGTGCAGGGTTGCCTGATATCTTTATAAATAGAGCCAATTGGCAATTTTAGGCATCATTTTCGTATTCAGTGACCCAAAATTAGTAAAGATTGACTACTTTTATTTCCGAAGCATTTTGGCTGTAGACCAGTGTAATTATTCACATTTTATAAACATAATACTCGTATATTTCTATATATACAGTCCCTTATGTATAAGTTAAACACATATGATATTGGCCAAAGAATGGCTACAACATTACATAGGAAGCAAGCAAAATGCGTCACTACCAACTACTAGTTCAGTGCGAAGGATGCAACTGTTTCTACTGAACTAACGCCTTAATTCTGAGTTCAGTTTCACTCAAGGCGTAGCGTTAATCGCCTTTAATGTGCAGCCGATTTTGCAGTTTGTTCTTTATGACCATCATTGCTGAAAAGCCTACCTCACAACGATAACTTGTCGCAAAAGGCACCAGCACTTTCTTTGCCTCTTCAGCAAGCAAAGGATACTACCCATTCACTTTTGCCCAAAATGTCTCGATTTTTTCTCTGCAAACTCAAACTTCAAAATAAAATCTTGCCACATTTTCAGGAATTCTGCTTTCAGTTCAGGTGAGTCACTGCTTTTCAGGGTGTAATAAGTGAATGGCCTCTTTTATAGATAGCATGGCTGCGTATTAAATATGTACCAATTCATTTAATGTCCTTAATAAAGATGTTGATTGTGGATTTTTCATACAGTGCCTACACAGAATCTAAATTAAACTAGGTTCTGTAGGTAGAAATTAAAATTTTACCTTTTCTTTAGCCAACGCGCTACTATGAACACACCATGTCAGTCTCAGAAAATCTCTATAATTCTCCTCGTGGTGTAGCCGTTCGTCTTTTGTGACACTGCAACCACGACCTAAACAGTTGAACGGTCTAACTCGAAAAAACATTTTTTTTTTAGAAAACGAACACTCAAAAAATAATTTTTAAGAATTCCTTTTTACCCCCCAGGAAATGTCAAAATTACCCCCTTGGGAGTAATTACCTCCACTTCGGGATCCGCTGTGCCACACAGACAATCACATACAAAGTCTAGCATAGGGATTTCCAACCGGTGGGTAATTACTCCCAAAGGGGTAATTTGAGATATTCAGGGGGATAATGGAAGCCATACATATTTTATTTAAGAGTGGTGTTTAAAGACAATTGTATCATTATAAACTACTTTTTTAACTTTTAGTTAATTTACGTGTCATTAGGAGTAACGGAGTGAGCGCCAATGATCCAGGTGGGTAATGGAAGTAAGTGGGTTGAGAACCACTTGTCCAAAATATATCTGTGGTAGTGTCTTTCAACCTTTTTTAGGTCGAGGGACCCTGTAAACAACATGTAAGATATTGTGGAACCCAGATATTCTCGATCCATTCTATTCCCCTTCGTTTTATTAGCAAACTGATGGAAAACTATGTAATAAACCAATTACATATCTTTACGAACAAATATAACACATTATTCACTGCTTGTTACAAAATACCTCTTTATTTCCATTCTAACTTAGTTCCATCCATATATTCTGAACTACTGGGCTTCAGTATGTTATGTTAAATATTTATTATACACCATATCAAAACCCTTAATGTTTTTTCGCTGAACCCCGGTAGAGAACAATGACGTATGGGCTAGAGGATATTTTCGCTCATCTATCGTTCAGTTGGCAATTCTAACGACGCTTTAGGTAAAACCATAATATAGAAAAGTCACTCTTGCAAGTACGTGAGACACACGACGATGCAATATACTGGCTTCCTTTTGAGCTGATAACTACCATTTATATGTTAATTTGCATTCAACCAATATGCCTTATCTGGGAGATGGTAAATTGAACATGCTGACAATGTTTAACACGTGTTGTTGCATTGCATGTTGTTACAGTGTTTATTCATTGAAATGTCAGTTAAATAAAGGATTACAGGCTTGCTGATATCATGAACACTGTCATCACGAATTATGGTTTTTATTCATAGAATATACAAGACCATTGTTTTATTCATGTCATTGTAATTTCCCTTGTCAGTATATATCCCCTTCTTGAATTTATATTTAATTATTCGGTACTTGTGGGTTATCTGTCGCCGCTTTTTAATATACCTATTGGTTATTTGTTTCCACTTTTTACTTGTGGGTCATTTATTTTTTAGTTAGGTTAGGTTAGGTTAGTGTGTGGTTAGGTTAGGTTAGGTTAGTGTGAGGTTAGGTTAGATTAGGTTAGGTTAGGTTAGGTTAGGTTAGAAGGAATAGTGGTTGAGATCGATGAGAGCCTGTTCACGAGGCGTAAAAACAATGCCGGACGCATTTTACCACAACAATGGATGTTCGGAGGAATTTGCCGTGAAACAAACGACTGCTTCATCGTTCAAGTTCCCAACCGCTCTGCTGCAACTCTCTTGGCTGCCATTGTGGAAAACATCGCCGAAGGTTCCATTATCTACTCCGACAGCTGGCGAGGATATAAGACCACCGACCTCCAGGAGCTGGCTTCCAACATTTCAAGGTTAATCATCGATACAATTTCGTTGATGCAGATACTGGAGTCCACACTCAAAATATCGAACGCTTGTGGGGATCAGCAAAGTGGAGGAACAAGCGTCACCGAGGAACGGCCCGACACCATCTTAAGACCTACCTGGCCGAGTTCATGTGGAGGAGCAAGCTACCCGCTAGTGTCGACCCATTCGACGGCATCCTGGAGGCCATCGCCGCGTTCATGCCACCCGAATAATATGATTAATGTTTGTTATTTTGAGAAATAAAAATAATTTAAGAAAAAAATAGTATATTTTTGTAAAAATGGCAACATGATAACACACATCTGTATTTGTGAAAAAGTTGGAAAATTAAATTAAAAAGTGGCGACAGATAACCCACAAGTACCAATTATTCATTTATGTTTCCTTAGTAATATGGAAACCAGAGTGATGAATGGAAATAATTATGTTCCAAAGGTATTTGGCAATGAGTGAAGAGCTCACACGTCACATCAGCAGCACCACACTCTGCCTCCACTGTCACCCGTGTTTACACCACCACTAACTACATCACGGCCTGCCAAACACTGTTAGAACCATATCTATATAATAATATATCAATGAGTGGCAGGAATAATGTCTCATCACACACACACCACACACACACACACACACGCACCATGTTCCAACCAACCAATCAGCGCTCTTTCACTAAACCCCAGATTCGTTCATAAAATGTTACAACCGTTTGTAGTAGCTACACACAACAAATATATGCCAGGTGTCTGTTCTCAAGAGTGTCCTAACAATAATGAGCGCAACTGTACATGTGTAAAAATGAGTAATGAATAATTCTTATATTTATTTTTAGCTCGCGTAACACACAATAGGGTGATCCAGAGAAATGGGACCCAAAAGAAACCCCTGTAACTCTTAAAGTATAAGTCCTTTTATAAAATCATACGCATCATTCGAAAGAGGATAGTTACAAGTTTGTACAGGATTGTATAGGTTTTGACAATACAAGACAAGATAAGATACAAAACAAAATAAAAGTGTTAGTTAAAACTAACAGTTCAAGATGACTGCATGGACTGTGGAACAGCTGCGTTTCATAACTGAGCAATATTATGAGCATGGAAGAAGTGTAGTTTCAGCTCAAAGATCTTTCAAGACAAATTTTCAGATGTCAAAATCACCTAAGAGCTGAAACTACACTTCTTCCATGCTCATAATATTGCTCAGTTATGAAACGCAGCTGTTCCACAGTCCATGCAGTCATCTTGAAGGGTTAGTTTTAACTAACACTTTTTATTTGTTTTGTATCTTATCTTGTCTTGTATTGTCAAAACCTATACAATCCTGTACAAACTTGTAACTATCCTCTTTCGAATGATGCGTATGATTTTATAAAAGGACTTATACTTTAAGAGTTACAGGGGTTTCTTTTGGGTCCCATTTCTCTGGATCACCCTATATAAAACGCAATTTTGGTTAAATTTTTTATTTTCTTTCTATTTTATTTTTGCTGAATAATTGATGATTTATTAACTTTTTTAAATTACTTAATAATTTGTTTTAGATTTAGCTTAATAATGTAATCGTTTCAAATTCTGAAATGTTCATTTTCTTTATACATTCTTTCTTAGTTATAAAATCTATTATATTATAATAAGAGAGCTGTCCGTCTGTCTGTCCGTCTGTCCGTCACACTTTCAGAAATTGTGAGAAAAAAATTCAGAAATTGTAAAAAAAATTCAGAAATTGTATTACGGGCGGAAATGTGAAGCTCAAGATTTTCATGACTGTGTTCTTTTCTGTAGTTTAGCAATGGGGGAAGGGTGGGGGTGGGGGTAATCGGGGATGGGTGGGGTAATGGGGAGGGGTGGGGGTAATGGGGGAGGGGGTTAGCCCCCAAGTTGTATGAATGGGGGTGAGGAGGTTTTGGGAGATACCAGATTCAGAAATGTTGACACAATGTGAAGCTCAAAATTTTCACGACTGGGTTCTTTTTTTGTAGTTTAGCCTGTCTAACCGTCAGCGAAGCGGCGGGAACTGTACTAGAGAGCTGTCCGTCTGTCTGTACGTCTGTCTGTCCGTCTGTCCGTCACACTTTCAGAAATTACGGGCGGCAATGTGAAGCTCAAGATTTTCATGACTGTGTTCTTTTCTATAGTTTTATTGACCAAATAATTCAACCGACAGTAATTGGGAGTTCAATTATTTGGTCAGGGGAGTTTTGGGGGATATCTAATCAGATTCAGAAATCTTGACACAATGTGAAGCTCAAAATTTTCACGGCTGCGTTCTTTTCTGTAGTTTAGCCTGTTTGTTTGTCTGTTTGTGAAATTTATCCTGGGAAGTAATGGTAAAAGGGTTGGGGTAATGGTGAGGGGGTGGGGTAATTGGGGGACGGGGTTAGCTCCTAAGTTGAATAAAGGGGGGTTTAGGTACCCGGAGGGTAGCTAACCTTAACCCGGGCAAAGCCGGGTCAGGTAACCTTGTAATTATAATTCCCTCTTTGACTTAGTCCACAAAAGTAATAGTATAATCAAAGACCTTGAGGCAGTAATAAAAGTTGTGCAACATAATAACGAATTGTTAAAGAGGGACAATGCAAAACTGAAATATAGAAGTATAGAGCTCGAAAAGAGCATTCAGTATGCACACGATGAGATAAAGGATCTTAACTCTAGTCTAAACTCGCTTACTAAAAATAATCGTAGCAAAGAGATAATAAAAAACGAACACGATTCAATTACGAATAAATTAAACAGCTTAGACGATAATTCACGTGCCAATAACTTAATCATAATGGGGGGTATCTGAAATGAATAGAGAAACAAACGGTGAAACGAAGAAAAAGGTGGAGGACATAATAAAAGATAAACTGAATTTGGGGAATATTAAGATCAAAAGTGCTTTTAGATTAAAAAAAACAAATCCCACCACAAAAGGCAAATTCTAGAGTTAAAGACACGGCTGAATCTAAGACGCCTACTTCAGCTATAAACGTAATATGTTAATGATGAAACTCGGGAAAGTTGCCTACTTCCTTGCAGCGAAGTTAATTATTAAAGAAAGAGAGACTCCTCCAACGCGGAATACTTCGGTCAAAGGAGTTCACCTTGTTAGTGAAAAAGTGTTCGAAGCTATGAGAACTATGAAAACGCCAGCCAACAGTCGGCACACAGAGGGCCTGCGAATAACTCCGCATACAATCTCATCAGTCGACTTTCCCATTCTCGGCTCAACTGGGCGGTAACTCTTTATTCCCGTATTCTGTATTTAGTGAAATTGTTTGAGAACTACTGTTATATGGCTTTATCGATAAAGACTTTCATAGTATAGGTGCCGATATTAATAATTTCAATTAATTACCGAAGAATTCTATATCCAGTTTAGAGAGTCTAGAGCAGGAATCTGGTAGGCAATTGCATGGTCTCATCGATGGATGAGTTTAATGCCTTTGTATTACAAAAAGATATTTAGAAAAATCTTTCAGTGCCAAATCTAAACATTCGAAGCTTACTTAGGAACTATAACTATTTATTGGCCCTTTTGAAAACTTCTACAGTCAAATTTAGTGTTAGAATTCTCACGGAAACCTGGTTAAATAGTAGTATTAAAAACCTGTATAATATAGAAAATTACGTTGCTTTATCATACTGTAAGAGATGGTCAGATTGGTGGGGGTATCTCTGTGTATGTGCATCAAACTTACGACTCTAACGAAATATTTTCTGTATGTAATTGTAATAGGGACAATGAGAACCTGATTGTTAATATAAAAGACAAAAGTAATGTATATTTTGTCCATGCAACATATAGACCTCCTAATACTAATATCAATAGCTTTTTAGTTCACTTAGATAACATGTTATGCAACTTCATAAATCGAATGCCATAGTTGCGGGTGACTTCAACATCAATTTGCAATCTGAAGCAATCTTTCATAAATTTTTAAACTTAATGAATTATTTATATCTTAGTCATACTCTTACCAAACCCACTCGAGTCTGCAATTATGGCAATCGAATAACAGAATCTATGATTGATAATATATTTGTGAATAGCAATGCCCTCGTAAATTCTGGAAGTATAACCACAAATATCACTGATCATTTTCCTACTTACGCTATATTCAATAACATTGTTCAGGTTGCGGACAAAACAATTATTGATTACAGAATATTTTCAGAGATTAACAAAAGAAAATTTATTGGGGCTGTAGAAAATACTCGATTTGACTGTGACGAACCTGTAAATGACCCAGATCATATGTTTCAGTTCTTCTATGACACCTTATTCCATATTGTTAATATTTGCTTTCCTTTAAGGAGAAAAACGGTTTCGCCCAAAAGTGTCGCAAATCCATGGATCACTCCTGGAATTATCACTTCAATAAAGAACAGAGATAAATTATTCAAATTGCAATTACAGAGCAAAATTCCTAAAACACAATATACTCAATACAGAAACAAATTAACTAAAATAATCAAAATTGCAAAATATAACTATTATAACAATCAATTTTCCAAACATAAAGGAGACGTGAAAAAGACATGGACAACCGTAAAGAGTCTTCTCGGAAAACAAATTAAGAAAAATTCAATAGAGAAATTAAATGTTGATAATAAAGAAATTACTGATGATACTGCTATTGCAGATTCTTTAAATGCACATTTTACTTCAATAGCGGATAAGCTTCGCTCACAATTACTAAATAATGATCACTCACCTCTAGAATATATGCCACCCAGCCCACTAAATTCATTTTCTTTTGTTCCTGCTACCTCTACTGAAGTCCGGAATATTATTGGTAAATTAAAAAATACAAAAAATAACATTCATAACATTCCTGTACCTATATTGAAACTTGTTAAAGATAAGATATTTGTAACTTTGGCTAAAATTATCAATCAAAGTATTTCCAAAAGAATATTCCCATCAATGATAAAAACTGGTTGTATAACACCATTTTTAAAAGGGGTGATCCTACACTAGCAACAAATTACAGGCCGGTGTGTTCATTATCTGTATTCAGCAAAGTTTTTGAAAAAATTGTAAAAAGTAGAATGCAGCGACATTTAGAATCCTACAATTTATTATCTCCAAATCAATATGACTTCCGTAATAATAAAACAACGGAAATGGCTATTTAAATCTTATGGAAATTGCAAATGTAGCTAAAGAGAACAAAGAAATAATGATATCACTATTTATGGATTTGAGTAAGGCGTTTGATGTAATAGACCATAATATTGTACTTAATAAATTACATTGTTACGGCTTTAGAGGAGCAATCAGTGATTGGTTTAAAAGTTATTTGTCCAATAGATATCATTTTGTATCAGTAAACAAGTTTTGCTCAACTAAAGCGCTTATCAAACATGGTGTGCCACAGGGCTCAGTTCTGGGTCTACTGTTATTTTTATTATATATAAATGACCTTCCACATTCATCTGATATACTGAACTTCATGTTTGCAGATGATACAATTGTCTCTTTTTCTTGCAAAGATGTTAATTCAGATAAGAATATATCTTTGTCTTCTCCTTCGAACCTTGCTTTCTTCAGAGAACTTAGTCTTAACCCTTTACCGCATGAATTTTTTGTAGGGTTAAGTTATGAATGTGTATTTGACAGGTTACAAATTCGTTCGTTTATGCAGTAAAGGGTTAAAATAGAAAAAATAATTTTTTCGATACGCGACAAGAAGAATTGGGGAACCATTAGAGAATTTAGTAAGTTTTACAGAATCCCCCGATCCACTACAAGAAGAAGTCGGAGAGTAGTATAAGAGAAACTACTGCGATTCCCTACACGGTACCAGCTACTCCAAAGTAACAAATCCGTTGCTGCCACCTTACCAGAATCCCCGTCAACCTCGAACCGCCAAAGGCCAGAGACGGAGAGGTTAACACATGCATACATATATATGTGCGTCTGTATGTATATGTGTGTATGTATGGATATATGTATGTCTGTGTTTATGTATGGATATATGTATGTCTGTGTGTATGTATGGATATATGTATGTCTGTGTGTATGTATGGATATATGTATGTCTGTGTGTATGTATGGATATATGTATGTCTGTGTGTATGTATGGATATATGTATGTCTGTGTGTATGTATGGATATATGTATGTCTGTGTGTATGTATGGATATATGTATGTCTGTATGTATGTATGGATATATGTATGTCTGTGTGTATGTATGGATATATGTATGTCTGTGTGTATGTATGGATATATGTATGTCTGTGTGTATGTATGTATGTATATATATAAATACATAAAGAGCCTCGGAGTCCCCTGAGGAGGGGACCATAACTGTCCCTACTTCTGGCTCTCCCCCCCCCTGCCGATACCGGGAACGTAGACCCGGGCAGTGGGGCTGGATCTGCTACTGCCCATTCGAGATGTTCTGGACCTCTGTCTGATTCACTTTTCATAAACTTCTGCAACATTCGTGGCCTTTTCTCAAATTTTCAATCTGTTGAACACCACCTCTCCTCCTACAAACCTCATCTTCTTTTCCTCACTGAAACTCAGGTGTCTGGGACGACTGACAGCAACCTCTTTTCTGTACCCTCTTACTTTCTCTATACTCAATTTCACTCCAAAGGTGGATGTTGCGTATATGTACGCAATGACCTAACTTGTTCTCGTATTCCCGAACTCGAATCTTCTTCCCCCTGGCTACGGCTTACATGCAAATCTCAAACTAAATACATCATCTGCGCTGTTTACCTTTCTCCTAATTCTACTGACTATCCAAAATTCTTTGACTACTTCACTTCTAAAGTGGAATACATTCTTTCCCGCTCTCCCTTTGTTAAAATCTCCATTTTAGGAGATTTCAATTTTCATCACCACCTTTGGCTTGTCTCCCATTTCACTGACATCCCCAGTGAACTAGCTTACAACTTTTCTATCCTAAATGACCTTGAGCAGATTGTACAGCACCCTACTCGTAACCCCGATCGTCTTGGAGATTGGCCCAACATTCTGCATTTATTTCCTACCTCTCATCCTTCTTCTTACTCTGTGAAACGTTTCTCTCCGTTGGGCTCCTCCGATTACAATCTCATATCTGTTTCCTGTCCTATCGTTCCAATTCGGCCTTTGGAGCCTCCAAAAAGGAGGCGTCTTTGGCACTTCGGCACCGCTGATTAGGAGGCCCTTAGAGAGTACTTCTGTGGTTTCCCATGGAATGATTACTGCTTCCGTGGCCCTTCTGATTGTGCAAAGCGCATCACGAAGGTGATTCTCTCGGGCATGGAGGCGTACATTCCATATCCTATTCCTACTACTAATGCAAAAAAACCTTGGTTTAACTTTACTTGTTCTAATGTTGTTCGCAACAGAGAGGACCAACTCCCGATTCTCACTCAGCTTATATTTCTGCACAAAATCGTGCAAAATCTGTTCTTCGACTCGCCAAAAATTCCTTCATCCGACAAAAGTGTGAAAATCTATCCAATTCTAATTCTTCTCGCTCTTTCTGACATCTAGCTAAGAACTTCTTCAACAACTTTACTTCCTCTTCTTTCCCTCCTCTTTTCCATTCCGACGGCACAGTTGCCGTCTCTTCTGACAAAGCTGAACTCTTAGCTCAAACTTTCGCTTACAATTCAACCCTGGACGATTCCATCTCCTCCCTCTGAGTTTATTATGTCTGAAATTAGAATCTCTTGTAAAGATGTTTTTTTCTGCCCGATCTGGGCTCAACTCTAGGAAGGTGTATGGTCCTGATGGTGTTCCCCCTATTGTTCTTAAGAACTGTGCTTCTGTGCTGACACCGTGCCAAGGCAAACTCTTTCGTCTTTGTCTCTCAACTGGTACTTTTCCTTCCTGCTGGAAGTTCGCTTTCATTCAGCCTGTCCCAAAAAATGGTGACCACTCTCAACCCTCCAACTATCGTCCAATTGCTTTGATTTCTTGCCTTTCCAAAATTTTTGAATCTATCCTTAATAGGAAGATTCTTAAACGCCTTTCTTTTCACAATCTTCTTTCAGATCGTCAGTATGGATTCCGCAAGGGACGCTCTACTGGCGATCTTCTTGCATATCTCTCTGACTCTTTGAACTAACCCACCTTTTGTTATACTTTTCTTATCCTCTCTTTATTTGCATGTCTGTAGTTTGCATGGTATGACAGTGTTTCTTTGAGTTAAGACTGTGTTTGCATTGTTTGTAAGCGTTCTTATTTTACTTCTTTTCATCTTTCACCCATTTCCTATTCTCTTCGACTATTTTTCCGACTTGTCGGCAGTGGCCGGCTGATGATGATGGTGAGTCTTTCTCTCTTTTTCTGAATGAATGTTAACCCACGAATGATAGGTGTTGCTACTTACTTAACCCCTTATTTTCTTCTTTTAACTCCCTATTCTCTTCTTTTAACCCCCTACTCTCTTCTTTCTCTCGGGCTAACCTTAGAGTGAATCTTAGGGTTTTTGTTAGCCTTAGCTTCTGTAGATCTGAAGATCTTCCTTTCGGGATTTCGGTGAAACTTTTGCTATTGCGCTAGACATATCGAAAACTTTTGATAGAAGTTGGCACAAATCTTTAATTTCCAAACTGTCCTCCTTCGGTTTCTATCCTTCTATCTGTGCCTTCATCTCTAATTACCTTTCTGGCCAATCTATAGCTGCAGTTGTAGATGGCCACTGTTCTTCTCCTAAAGCCATTAACAGCGGTGTTCCTCATGGCTCTGTCCTGTCACCCACTCTCTTCCTTTTATTTATTAACGATCTTTTAATTCGCACTTCCTGTCCTATTCACTCTTTTGCCGATGATTCTACTCTTCACTTCTCCATCCGCTTCCCAAAGCGTCCCTCACAGCAGTCGCTTCATGATTCCTGTAGGACGGCTATGGGACACCTGACTTCTGATCTTTCTGCTATATCTGATTGGGGCAGAGAAAACCTTGTGTATTTCAATGCCTTAAAAACTCAGTTCCTTCATCTGTCTACTCGTCACAATCTTCCACACGACTATCCCCTTACCTTCAACAACACACAACTCAATCATTCCTCTTCTCTTAACATTCTTGGCATTTCCTTTCCTCGTGATCTTTCCTGGAAAGATCACATATACTCTGTTTCTAAAACAGCTTCTAAGAGGTTAGGTGTGTTGTACCGTCTCCGCGGTTTCTTCACACCCACTCAGTTGATGTCTCTCTACAGGGGTCTTGTTCACCCCTGTATAGAGTATGCTTCTCATGTGTTGGGTGGTTCAATCCACACAGCCATACTTGACCGGGTGGAACCAAAAGCTTTTCGTCTCATCAATTCCCCGCCTCTTACTGATTGTCTTCAATCTCTCTCTCTTTGTCGCAATGTTGCCTCACTCTCTCTTTACTATCGCAATCTTAATGGACAGTGCTCTTCTGAACTCTCTAACTGCATGCCTTCTCCTTTAAGGAGAGCACGCAGTACCAGACTTTCTACACTTTCTCATTCTTTTTCTGTCCAACTATCTAATGCAAGGGTTAATCAGTATTTTCAGTCTTTCATCTACTCAACCGGTCAACTCTGGAACAATCTTCCTCAATTCATCTTTCCTCCTGCCCATGACCTTCCATCTTTCAAACGCAGAAAGATGGACCTTGATTTTGGCTCTCTTCTTCTATGAGGGGGGGGGCGCTTTTGTGGGCATTTGCTCTTGGCTCCTCATTCCTTCATAAAAAAGATATATATATATATGTGTGTGTGTGTGTGTGTGTGTCACATGTACGTGTATGTAGATATGCTTCCTGTAGCAACTGATGTGCATCTTCAACACGTACAAGTATCATAATAAATTGTAATATTGATATTATTATTGATGTTGTTGTTACTATTTTTTATATTGTTTGTTCTACAACGTATGCTCAGGGATGCATTACCTGTCGCACTATCATATATATATATATATATATATATATATATATATTTAGGGCGGGTCGATTTTCCACATGTTTTGAAATCGCAAGGTGAATAAGTGCCCAGTAGTTAGGTTTGGTTGAGAAATGAACCCAAAAAATTTTTTAGAGCAAACGGATAAGGGCCTGCTTGCGGATTTGCAATTAAAGTTTGTTATGGTTTTTGACCCAATTTTCGTCATCCGCGATAGGTAAACTCGTCATTTTTGAAGACAATATTAACTAATTATAGATGTAGCAACTCAGTATAATTTTCTATCCCAAGAGGAGACAATGCCTAATGTATATCATGTTTTAAGTGTAAAATGATAAAATTTCGTTGAAAAAACATGCATTTTTGCTAATTTATTCACATATTTTGGCTACAAAACTTGAAAAAATACTTTCAAAAGGTGATAAATCCAAATAAATCACATGTTCTCATGTAAACCGAAAAACTATTCATATAAATCATCATAAGATTGAGAATAATGTCCTTTTGACATAAATGCAGGACGCATCTTCCTGCTCAGTACTTTAGTAAGGATACATCTGTGACGAGTTTCGAACCCGTACACGGTATGGGAAGCCTCTGTCACTAATTTCACACTCCTCTTAACACTCTGAGAGTGAGAAGGCAAGTCTGGAATGTCTGGCTTAGAGTTAGTGTCCATGAATGACTGCATTTTTTCATCAGATAGGTGCTGTGTGGTAGGTGGTTCCATGACATCAGGGTCAGTGAGGTCGATGAGCTCATGCCAGTGATTTGCATTCCAATTCACCTGGGGAATTTTCTTCCCTGCTTCCTGGTTGCTCTTCATTCTATAAATGAAAAATGAAAATGAAAATATAAATGAAAATATAAATATAAATAAAAATATAAATATAAATGAAAAATAGTACTCAAATATTGTCGTTTCAATAATACAAACAAATTACCCCCTTAAAGTGACAATTATAAAATTTTTTCCATATTTTTTGGAGAATAACTCAGCTTTGGCAAAAAAAAAAAATAATAATTACAAGAAGCGCAAAATTTACCTGTGTCTGAGAGTGAGTATAATCTGAAGCCCAAGATTCCTGATTCTGTCTTCATCATCTTTCACCATGGCATAGAGGATGTTCTCAGGTCGGAGGCAGAAAACATTACCCTGGATGTTCTGCTTCACAATGCGTTTCACATCATTAAATGGAATCAGCCTCAGTCGGCTGATAGCAGAGAAGAGGATGTGAGGAGAATCATGCAGCTTAGAGGATGCCTTTATCTCAAACCATGCAGGAGCATAAACTCGAACAATGTAATGGACCAACTTTTTCAAATTCAGGTTTGGTCTGTTGTCTCTTGTGTACAAACAAAGAAGTCGTATGGCAAGAGTTAACCATCTTGTATGGTTAAGTGGACCAATCTTCCAAGCAGCCCATCTGTCATCTACTCTTCCTGATCCGATCCCTCTGCAATACTCATACAGAAGCCTTTGATCATGACTGAGGACTTTCAGTACTTCCTCTGGAATGTACCCTTCAATGAGTGGAGTTTCCACAGCTTCAAACTGTACCTGAGGTTCATCCTGGATATCTTCTGCGCTCCTTTGCCCAAGGGGCCCGCTGAAACTTCTTGGGCCAGTTGTCACTCCATCCATTTTTTTGAAAAGAGCTTTTAGTGGGAGTTCATTCTGATGCAGTGCGCAACCAATAGTGTGCAATTTCCTCCCCAGAGTTTCTTCAAATTTTACCACTAAACCACTCTTCCAGCCAGTGTTGGTTGCTGTATTATCAAGAAGGATGGCTCGGATACTTTCAAGGCTATTATATTCTTCAAGAACACTGAATGTCTCCTGAGCAAGGACCTCACCAGTGGCGCCTATAACAGGAATTGTTCTGTGGGTCAAGTAGGCGCCAGGAGATTTTCCATCTTCATAGGTGAAGGTGAGGTGATGTTCTGCGTCAACACACTTTCTGAGAACAGTTCCCCCTTCAGGTGTCTCTATTTCTCTGTAAGTCATGGTATTCTCGTCAACCTTCCCATCCACACCAACACAAATGAGCTGTCTTTTTCTCTGTTTCCACACCCTCACTAACTACCCTAATTTGGGCTTTGGCCCTGTCTAATTTGCACTTGTCAATCATGATGTGATTGATGTCAACTTCAGGTCTCAGTAGGTGTTTGATGTCATGGAGCAAGGTATTCCCAAGAGCTGCGCCCAGATTTGATGAACATTCACCTCTGACAAGTTCCATAGCATATCTGGGAAACTTTAAAAGGCTGTAGTCTCCTGAAGGCCTCTTCCTAGGCTGCCATTCATCTCCTTCCTGAAAATAAATGGAAAATATTAATGCGTTTTCTGTTTATTTATTTATTTATTTTTAATTATATATATAATTAATATAAATAAAAGGAAACTAACCTCGCCACCAGATGAACTGCTTGTAAGTCCAGGCAACTCTGTAGGCTGTATGAAAGATCCTACTAGCTCAACTTCCTCCTGAGGTAGTACATGTTGCTGTCCTTGTTTGGCCTTCCTGTCTCTTTTGGCAGCAGCTGTGTCCACTGAAGATAGCTGGTATGCACCCTTAGGACCTGTTTTGGATCGCTGATCACGAAGGTATGCTCTTTCTTCAAGTGGCACCCTTGCATTTCGAGGGCAAACACAGATGATGTGTTCTTGTGTACACTTGTCCTTCTTACAGTATACTCTTGAATCACTGCAAGGCAAAATATCCAAAGAAGAGGAACAGGCAGAAATATCAAAAAGTTTGTCTAAGTTAGCATCCAGATTTCGCTTGACACTTGCCTTAGCATGCTTGCGATTAATGTCTTTCACAAGAGTGAATAGGTCTTTAACCTTTCTGTCAATGGATTTGTCATTAATCAAAGGCAGCCTTGGATTCACTGAAGACCAAATGGATTTTAAATCCTTGCTAACTTGCTGCACTAAGGCTCAAAAATCTGCGCCAGGGTTAGCATGATTAAGGTCATAATAGTATTGAATCAGCTGCCTGTAAGTGCTTGGTTCGGTCATTAATAATTCACAAGGACCACCTCCATACTTTTCTTCACTTTTCTTTCGGGTCAGGTGTCTTGTTTTCGCTTTCGGCATTATTTACACCGGAAAATCTGAAACATAATGAAAAGTGTTAATGCGAATAGCAATATGTAAGAAATAAGCGTGAACGGTCACAGGAAATATAATATTTTACCATTATTTTTTAATAAAAATGCATAATTAATAATTACATAAAAATACAGGCAAAACGTTGATATTTATGCTGATAGAAACAAGTTAATAATTTTGGGTTTGCTTTGTTTGGTTGCGCGTATGCCGCATACGGGATTTTACGCATGAAGCGACAACAGAAAAACTTAAAAACTTAAAAGCTAAATTCGCATTCTGATCTTTTATCAAAATGCATTTCTTTGTGATTTTCACATTTCACTAATGAAACGACACCTACTGGATGTTTATTCGCTTTCTGGTACCAACTTCGACCACCTCTAATTTATTTATTTATATATATATATATGTGTGTGTGTGTGTGTGTGTGTGTGTGTGTGTGTGTTATGTTACTCTGTACACTTATTGTATACCTTCTATATGTAGCAAAGAACAATAAATTGTATATACAGACACACACACACACACACAAAAACAAATATATATATATATACACACACACACACAAAAACAATATATATATATATATATACACACACACACACACACACAGTATGTATATATTATATATATGTGTGTGTGTGTGTGTATACATATATGTATATACACACACACACATATATATATATATATATATATATATATATATATATATATTATATACATATATACAAGCCCTCTCAGATGTTCAGAGAGGCCCGGGCCACTTCCAGCTTTTGAAGCCCATAGCTAAACCTAATTATTACTTTCACTGCAAAACATTATATTCAAACCTGAAAGTTTCTAAATTTGAGGCCCTCCTTAAGCTTGAGGCCCAGGCCAAATGGCCCTCCTAGGCCCCCCTCTGATAGGTCCTGTATAGATAAATATATATATATATATATATATATATATATGAAGGGTCCCGCGTCTTACGGGACCTAAGCGCCAAAATTAAAATTCGCCAGAAATCGCCTCCAAAGTTCAGCAATATTCTCGCAATAGTATCTCTGTTATTAATTGAGCTAGAACGTTCACTTTTGGCTAAATTAGAGTTCTAAGTATGCTAATGAAGATGTTGATGAGTTTTTGGAATAGATTTTCATATTTTATATATATATTTTTTAATTTTTTGATTTTCTTATTATGCCAAACTTTGGGTGCGATTTCTGGCACAGAATGAAGTGAAAAAAGTAGTTCGCTTCATAAGGTTTTCAACCATACTTCTAGTGTCGTAAGGTCATTATAACCCAAACCACGCGATAGAGGAAGGGTGAAAATAGTGATATCCATCAAAAACACGTTTTCGCCTGTGGTGGCGCTTAGGTATCTTAAGACGCGCGACCCCTCATATATATATATATAATATATATATATATGTGTGTGTGTGTGTGTGTGTGTGTGTGTGTGTCATAAATGCCCAAGTTGGTCGAATATTTCTTTAAATTTTTGCTCCTGACTATTTTTTACCCAGTAGGTTGAACTGGTTATATATTTTATATTTTGAAATTTTTAATTACTTTCGCTTGTATTAAAGTATGGGGGTATTACTCGTATAAGTTTCGAGAAAACGTTTTTTTACTGTACACAATGAATACATTTCTTAGTTTCACCCGCGTTAGGATTTTAATTAAAAACTTCAAAAGAAATAAGTCGTCCTTTATGATTCCTCAGACTTTACATACCTTCTGATTTGTTTTAGGGTAGGTTATGTCAAGTTAGGTTAACTTGAGTTAATCTAACCTCGCGTAACCTAGCCGCAGAAAGTAGGTCGTATAAAAATACGACTTATTTGCAAAGTTCGACCTAACTAGTAGAAAAGGTGACTTTACTTGGTCGCGTTACTTGGGGATTAAGACATATACCTCGTAACCTCGAAGCAGTTCCGTGCGTTGGTCTCTTTTCATACGAAGGTCAAGCTGGTGGCTCCGCCTCTAAGCCTGGCTTGGTGGAGGAGCGAGTTGCTCTCTTGCGCTCTCCACCGCACATAGCCAGGTACACCCGGCTCATCTGGCATTATCCTGAACCAGGCATCTAGTCTTCTTTTGAAGGCTTCAACTTTGACCCCTGTTACGTTTCTGAAGTCCTTTGGAAGCTGGTAAAAAGTCTTGGCCCCTCACAACCAAGCTGTTTTCCTTCAGTATTGTATTGAGGAGGTCCATTGGCCGGCCTTTAATTTGGGAACACTACACATTCTGCCTTTACTATTTTCCAGTGTTGTTTGGGTCGTAATTGGGTTTAGTTTGAGGTTTGGTACCAGTTTTTTTCATTTCCCATGTATATATTATGGTGTACCTCTCTTTTTCTTTTTCTTTCCAGGGAGTACAGATTTAGTTTACGTAGTCTTTCCCAGTAGTTGAGTTCTTTGCCGCCATCGATCTGGGCTGTGAAATGTCTCTGAATATCTTCTAGTTTATTAATTTCTTCCTTCTTGTATGGGGATGTCAAGACTGAGCAGTATTCAAGTTTTGGTATGATCAGTCTTTTCAACAGGGGAACCATTACTGTCTCGTCCCTTTTTTTAAAGGTTCTTAGTACCTGTCCCGCGACTCTTTTTGCTTTGTTTATTGCTATCTGATTTTGTGTCTCGAATTTCGCATCATCGGTAATTATAACCCCAAATTTATCGGTTTCGTGCTTCTCTGAATTTCCTGTCTGTCTGCGGCATAATATGCTGTCTGTTCAATTTCCTCATTTCTACCATATCTCAAGAGCTGAAATTTCTCGGTGTTAAATGAAATGTTCTCTTCTGACCATTTGTATATGCTGTTATGTTCCTCTGCAAGGCCTCCACCCCTTTTACATCGCTGATTTTTTCTGTTGAGCTTTGAGTTGTCTGCAAAGGATGTTACTATATTATTGCTGTTTACTTCATTGTCTATGTCTGTTATCATGATAATGAAAAGGGGTGGGCCAATACTGTTCCTTGTGGTAGTGAGCTGCATACTTCCGATTCTGATAATGATATACCTTGAATTTTAACGACCTATAGACGTTCTCTGAGGAAACTGTAGATCCATTTCCCAACTTTGCCTGTTCTTCCCATCTTTTTAACTTTATGCGCTATTATACCATGATCATATTTTTCGAAAGCTTTAGCAAAATCCGTGTATATGATATCATAGTTTTCATTGCCTTGAAGTGCGTCTATGATAATGTTATAGTGCTCTATAAGTTGTGATAGGCAAGATCTTCCTGATCGCAATCCGTGCTGATTTTCATTGAGTCTTTCCTGTGTCTACAAGAAGTCATAGATTTTCTCTCTAACTATTCTTTCAAATACATTTGGTAAGATGGGACATCAAAGACACCGGTCTATAATTTTTGCTTGAGAACTATCCCCTCCTTTTCTTTGTAGGGACAACGTTTGCTCTTTTCAAGATACTCGATATTTCCCCAGAGTCTAGGGATCTTCTCCATATCCAATATACGGGTGTGGCTATTTCATTTTTACATTTTTTAATCAATAATGCCTTCCATTTGTCCGGACCTGCAGCTGACTGTGATTTCATTTATCCTATAGCTCGCGCTATATCTCCTGGGGTAAGTAAAAATCTATTATACAATCTCCTTACAATTTCTCTGTCACGTATCGCTTTGTCATTTTTTGGGGTACTGAAGGCTGATTCATACTGGGCTGAAGCTAAACTTCATACTACAGTATTACGCTTGGGCTATTTCCTATTTCTGTTTTTTCTATACATAATTGTATGTATTATTTTCCATTTATTTTTAACATTTATTTTGCTCTGAGTTCGCTAAGCCGCTAAAAAAAACACTAACGAGTGAAATTATCTCCCTGGGAATAGAAAGGTTTAAGAAGGATGATAAAGGATTAAAGTTTTTGCTTCTGTGAGTGTCATCCCTTAGTGCTATCCCTACCCCCCCATTCCCGCTCTCCTTTCTTGCAACTATATATACTATTACTGGTTTCACATATTTCTTTTTGATCGTCGGTTAGTTCATTATTTCCTTTCCTTAAGTACCCGATAGTGGCGCGCGTTTTTGTTTTTTATTTTCTTTCCTTTGGGCTTATCCTTTATTACTTCCATCGTCTTTACTTCTTCCCTTTCTGTATGGCCCCGAATCAGGGCTTGTATGGCCCTATCGATACTCTTCAGTTTTTCTTGTATTACTTTCCTGGTATTGTTACCTCTGCAATTAACTAACTTCTCAGCTCCTCTCTTTCTTTTGCAAAAAATTGTTCGCTTTTGCCTCTCAAACCAGTTCCTCTTTGCTTTTGGCTGTGCTTTCGCAGCATATTTTATTAAAATTTCCAGCGTATTTTCTTCTAAGATTGTTAGCATTTCTTCGGTTGTTTTACTCTCGAAAACTGTTTTCCACTCTATTTTGGCCATGTGTGATCTGATTCCTTCCCAATTTATAGTCTTGGAGTTTAAGTTAAAAGTTCGAAATTTGCTTCTTTCTTCAGTATGGGTATTCTAATGTTTTTGCCATATTTTTTGATATCTCGATTATGTCGTGATCTGAGATAATAGTTAGAGTTATTTTAAATCAACAATCAAGTTCATGTTATTTGTGAATACCAGATCTAGGCACTTATTTTTTCTGGTCTTTATTGTTATTTCTTGTGTCAACATAAACTCATTTGTTAGAGCCAGCAACATATTTGCTTGCTCCTGGTCTTTGCCTTCCTTATCCTGGTATATATATATATATACTGTATATATATACACAGGTGTCTCGATCTATGTTTATTTGGTTTTTTGTCTTTACTTTTGTCTCAAGAATACACTCTGCTATTTATGAAACATTCATGAATCATCCTGCATATGTACAAAATGAGTGCAACTATAAACATCGACATTGAGATAATTTAAATTAGAAATTCTTTCGTATTGGGCTTTAATTTAATTTCACGAGAGTGCAGTATTCCATTCAATTAACTGTATATTTGTTTACCTCATTTGTGTTAATGGCTTCAAAAGCATACACCATTTGAGGAAAACAAAATAGTATTGTGTTTAATTGGATTTACTTCTTGATGTTTATTTAATTTTGCACATACCATATTATATATATATATATATATATATATATATATATATATATATATATATACACTGTATATATGAGAGATAGATTTGTTTCTTGGTGACCTCAGTCGATGAAGAAAAAGCAGAAGCAATGTTCATAGAGCTAATATTTATTCTTTACGGGCCCAGCTGATTCGGAAAGAGAGTTTCCATTCTCAATAGCTAAAAATTATATATATATATATATATATTATATATGAGAGAGAGAGAGAGAGAGAGAGAGAGAGAGAGGAGAGAGATAGAGAGAGTGGTAAATTAATGCACTTAATACACCGTGGTAAAATTTTAAAAATACGAATGAAAAAAATAGAGAGACCTCTTACTCTCTATGGAGAAAACATTCCATATTCGTGACGAGTGAAACTAATGAACAAAAAGTTTTTAAACTTGAGTTCTGGACTGTTTTGAGCAATCGCTTGGTTGGTTGTTATATAGTAAAAAATTTGGTTGATGCTCACTGTTCGTTGAGGGATGGCTTCTCTGTATGAATAAATAAAGATTCAATGATTTTAAGATCATTTTCGGATGGATTTGTAGCAAGTACTCGCATATATTAAAATTATCAAACTGTATTGTGTAGTGGAAAAACTGTTCTGAGTGAATGCCGTTGTGGCTGAATGTTCTGGTTTGTATATTGATCGGTTGGTTCTGTGGGAGATGACTCAGTGTTTGTCACCCCTTTGTTTTAATTGAAGCGCAGTTTGTCCTATATAGCTGGCCTTGCAATCAGCGCAGGTATATTTATAAATAAGGGGAAACTTAATACATTTTGGTAGTTGCCCTTTGTCTGAAGGTTTTTTTTATATAAACTGAGTATTAATCGATATAAATTAAAATTACATTAGGGGTAAAAATATTTGAGAAGTGTTTGTAATGCAAAAACCAATGTAATACTTGATGTACCCACAAATGGCAACGTTAAGTAAACGTCTAAATTTGGAACACGGGGTACTAACAAATTAGGCTGGTATAGCTCGGTAAAAACTTGTTGACATTTCTATCATATTCAAAGAAGGGATAAAGATTAATTACAAAAAAATGTTTTAAATGCTGGTGGAGTGATATCCAACTGGAGCACAGGAAGAAGGCACAGAAAACTTGTGAATTTTAAACTGAAACGGCATGGAACTATAATAATACTTAAGGGGGTGGTGGTCTTTTTTTCGAAAAATAGAAGTGGAGAAATCGCTGGTACCACGAGTAAAATACACACCGAAAAAACTAATTGTTTATCTTTTATAGTCCCCGTTGTAAACTTCATGTTAGGATTCTTTTGATTCAGGTAGTTTGGGAAGGGAGAAGCATGATTTTTTCTTAGAAAAGTAAAACACAATCATGAACATAGTGCTTGTAAAGGATAGGGTGGAAAACTGAAGAACACTCGCCGATCCACTTGTCTTTGTGAAAACAGAGGAACCTATTAACGAGTGATCAACCTAAAGTGGTCTACACTCAGTTTTATAACTTTCTGTGCCTTAGTTTCAATAGCACGATGCTCTTTCTATGAAATGTTTTCTCCATATAGATTAAGATTATTATTTGTTCTGTTTGATATTTTTTTCACAAAATTGTGTCTTCATACATGTTTGTTTTTTAATTAATTTTTCAGATTTTATGATGGTATTCATTTACAATATACTGTATTAATTTATCATATTATCATTTTATGTTTTTAATCATTTTTAGCTACTCAAGATCGAAATTATTTCCGAAACATTCTGCCCGTAAGAAATAAATGTTTGTTGTATGTGTTTTGCTTTGTTCTGGTTTTCCTTATATATGTTACAGTCAAAATGTGTAACAAGCCATTTCGCGTAATGGCTGAAACTTTTAGTCATTTCGCGAAATGGCTGTTTCACTTGGTCATTTCGCGAAATGACTAAAAACTTCAGCCATTACATACATCCACAGGTCTGTTCAAATAAGTGAGAAACACTCTTCAAATACACATTTGAACACATATGAACATTTGAACACATTTGAATTTTCAATATAGAGGTTTTCAAATACTAACCGGGCCTTCAATGTTATTCCGATGTCCGCCATTGAAGGCCCAGTTAGGTCAACTGTATGCCCTTGACAATTAGTTTGGTTAAGTCGTGTTATTTTCGTTAAACCTAACGAAAATAACTCAATTTAACCTAACCGGGCATACATTTGACCTAACCGGGCATACATTTGACCCAACCGGGCATACAGTTGACCTAACCGGGCAAATGATTTTGTACGAAATGACCAAGGTGGAATTTCAGCCATTCCGCGTAATGGCTGAAGATTTTAGTCATTTCGCGAAATAACAAACTGAAACAGTCATTTCACAAAATGACTAAAAGTTTCAGCCATTACGCGAAATGGCTGGTTACACACTTTCACTGTAACATATATATAATGAACATAGTGGAGTCTCTAGTCAAACATTATGTCCAGTAGTACTACTGCAAAATGTTAGAGTGCAAGTGCAATGTAACAATGTATTAATGCATGCAACATTGCACGTTGCAACATCGCACCATTGCATGCAACATTGCACGTTGCAACATTATACTCAACATGGCACCATTGCATGCAACATTGCACCATTGTATGCTACATGAGATTGTTTTGAACCTCCCTCCAACCCCTTCAACCCCGCCCAAAAAATTATATATCTGTCAACTCCAAGGGTAACCTAACGTAGTTGCTCAGGCCCACAAATATATATATATATATATCTTTCAACTCCAAGGTAACCTAACCTAGTTGCTCAGGCCCACAATATATATATATATGTATATATGTGTGGGTGTGTGTATAGAAAAGCTTCTTATATGTATATATATATGTGAACTCCAAGGGGTAACCTAACCAAGCTGCTCAGTCCTACAAATAAATAAATATATATATACATATACACACACACGTGGGTGTGTATAGAAAAGTTTCTTTTATATATATATATATGTATGTGTGAACTTTAAGTGGTAACTTTGAAGGCAGCCATTCACCTCACAGCCAGCCGTATAGGCATACACCGTTATTTACGCACATTATACACTCTGTATAATTTCTAATATATATATATATATATATATATCACGGTTAAGATAATAAACCATTATCACAGTTTATTCGTTTAATTAGGATTTAGCGCATTTTGAAGTCTTCAGGCGTACATTTGAGAAACTGATCTTCTTGGAGGGAGCTTATACACGACAGTCTAAAAGATCTGTTATAAATTTAGAGTTATACCAGAACCTTTTATTATAATTCACCGAGAATTCCTCCCCATTAATATTTTAATAATATAAGGTTGTAACATATATTCTGCTCGAATTTTTAGTTCATTCAGAACAAAAATTAAATAACTTATAAGGACAAATTTGCTCGAATTTTTAGTTTATTCACAAAAAAAATTAAATGACATAATGACAAATTAATCATCAATATAATTCCCTTCTTTTTCTATAACCTCCTCCCACCTGTAGAAAAGTTTTTTATGCCACGTTCGAAGAAATCCCTTGGTTTCGAGTTAAAAAAAGCGATCACTTCGTTTTCGATAGCTTCCCCGAATTGCAACTTTTGTCCATCTAGGTGGTGTTGCAGACTTCTGAATAAATGGTAGTCTGAAGGTGCGATGTCCGGAGAATAAGGTGGATGAGGCATTTTTTTCCCAACCAAATGCCTGCAATTGGGCAGTGGTGATTCGAGCAGTGTGAGGGCGCGCGTTATCCTGGTAGAATAGAACACCTCTGCGATTAATTAATGCAGGACATTTTTCCTGTAATGCCATCTTCAATCGTTGGAGTTGTTGGCAGTAGACTTCAACTGTGATTGTTTGGTTATCTGGCAGAAGCTCAAAATGAATAATTCCTTGAAGATCCCACGAAACGCATAGCAAAATTTTCTTTGGATGGGGTCCATTCCTTGGCTGAGGTTCAGGCTTTGTTTCACGGCTAAGCCACTGATGTCGACGCTTAATATTGTTATAGAGGACCAATTTTTCATCCCCAATGACGATCCGATTCAAAAACGGTGCCTGCAGTTGCCGAGAATGCAGTGATGTGCAAATATGGATTCGATGTTGAAGATTCGCTTGTGACAAATCATGCGGAACCCACTTTCCAACCTTCACTACTTTTCCTAACAGCTTCAAATGAGATGAATGGTCATATGGCTCACGAGGAGTTGCAGGCCAAGTTCTCTTACAGTTACCGTTCGATTTTCCTCCACTGTTGCTTTCTGCAACTCTTCATCTAACTCATTTGGTCGTCCTGTTCGTTGATAATCTTTCAGACTGTAGTCTCCATTTCTGAACTTCTCAAACCATCTCCTGCACATCCATTCGCTCACATCATTATTTCCATAAACTCTGTGAGTGTTTCTTGCGGATTCACTAGCGTTAGATCCTTTATGGAACTCATACAGCATCACGTGTCGAATATGCTCTTTCGTGGGCTCCATGTTTTTTCAATTACTGTAATATCGTAGGGGTGGCGTTGTAACTGTATGAAAAACACCAGAGAAAATATTCATTAGCCTAATCCTACACTAGCCTAAGCCTACACTAGCCTAAGCCTACACTAGCCTAAGTCATTCTGTATCATTCTGAATCATTCTGTATCGTGATAAAACCTGTGCTAACCTGTAGCCGCGTATATTTCCAACATTTCTAAAACTATTTCACAATATCTTGAGGTTATTCTATTATCTATCGTCCGTTTTCTAATCGAGCAGAATTTACGTTACAACCTGATAATAATAATAATCTTTAATGAGAAAGAACACATTACATAAGATATACATTTACGTCCATACTGGTTTTAATTTATTATTATAGGTGTATGGGATATAGCCAATTTTTATTTTCTCCTACATCCAACACCAGCCTTCTAGAATTAGTTTCTTGTACTGATGTGTTGGACGAACCGAATAAATAAAATGATTACATTTGATTTATTTATTTGAATATCTTAAAAAGGGCAAAACTATATTTAAAAAAAGTAGGTTGAATTCAAGGCATCTCATATAAAGTGGTGAATTATGAAAATGTTCAACTGCAACTAATTTATAACAAGTAGAATGTATGTATCCAAAATGGGGACGTAGGCATGTGAAGGGTTAAAATACTACAACTAATAATAGCAATAATAATACCAAATTTTAATAGTGCTAAAAGTTTATTTAAAATAATTATGTTGAGCGTTCGCTTATTAAATTAAAAAAATCTGAGGGATGCATAAACCAACTTTGGCGAAACCACGCCCACAGAGGCGTCACTGCCCAATCAAAAAGCCTACGAGCTGACGATTGGCCTTTTGAGTTCAGGCATACGTCACTTAAATTGGAGCAATGCCCCACATATAAAAGTGGGCACTTTCATATCAAGAGCATATTAGTTGTTATTTTTTCAGTGAACATTCTCGCTTGGTCGGCTACAATGGGATTCAACACACCAGAATTCACAAACATTGAAATGGAAATCTATTCTTCACCACAGGTGTTTGAAATCGGAGATATTTTGTAAGTAATAAACGTGAAGCGCCTTGAATATACAGTATTATATGTATATTTTGTAAGTAATGAACGTGAAGTGTTTTTTTTTCTGCTGTGCTACAGGGCGAAGACTACTATATAACATTTTACGGCCGTTGACAGGGGAGAATTATTCTCATCGCAAGATGTGGCCATCATTTGTGGAACTGCACACGCCAGGGCAATGGATTGTCACACGCACGAGATGTAAGTAGATAATATTATATCTTGGCAATTCATTTCATTTTTTGTCAGTGTTTAATTTCAGGCCCTTTTCTCTGTTTTAAGTCGAATTTTCTATATAAACTTGAATTTGGCCGTAAAATATTGTAAAAATTTCTGATTTAAAAAGTATATGAACTTAAATGTACCCATAAAATAAATTAAAAATTTTCTGTTTACAATCGCCTTTTTTTTCTCTCTTAAAGGAGCTGGGCTTAGCCGGATCGTGTTGCAGAAACATTTTGTAATAGCGCTGAAGAAATTCAACTCAACGACGATGAATTGAATAGGGGATTAGAAGTTTTATAGGAAACTCGGTCCTACGATTGTGAGACGCAGGGCGAATGCATTATCATAGGTGTAATGATGTAAGTTTTTCCTTTTCTTTTGTGTATGTGTGTGGGGGGGGGGCCGTAAGAATAAACTAAGTATTTTCAACATTTTATTAAATGATAAAAGTATGAGAGACATTTTATAAACTAATACATAATTTTTTTTATTGTTTTCGCATGTACACAAATAGGAGTGACAATAATCTCGTTTTATACATTATATATCCAATTTTATTTAATTACAGATTTAACAGCCAATACATTTTAAATAAGTTACAGAACATAATCTCCGTCCTTATATGTCACACTAACTATTATTATTAGGGATATAGTTTATAAATTAGTTACAGAATTAACATCCATCACATTTTTAAATAGTTACAGAACATGATCCCCGTCCTTAAGCATTACACAAATTATTAGTATTAGGGATACATTTTTTAATTTATTCAATATAATAATAAAAGCTATGCTGCGCATATTATTACAAATTAAAATAACATAAAACATCACACAATACATCGAGTGTCTACAAACGGGAACCGTTTTTTTATCTGGATGCATACCAGTTCATCACTCCGCTCTGTGTCACACAAGTCGAATAACTGCAGAAATTTTGTAAATCTCCCGCCACAAGCCATATGCATAAGAAAACACAAACAGGTCATGCCACAGACATTGCTGTAGTAGCTCTGGAATCGGTAAGGATTCCACAATACCTGTCGAATTTGTAGTTGCTTGAGAAATTTTACAATAACACCATCATTCCTTGGTTGTTCGCTCAGTGAATTAAAACACTACATTCGCTCCCTATTTTTTAAAATAAACGGCTATCCAATGAATCCCTTCTCCACCACTAACATCCGTATTTAGAATAAGTGCGCCGCAGTCTCTCGTAGTTGTTAATTTCAACGTTTCATTCTTCGCAAACACGCCGATAAATTTGGTGCGTGTGAATCGATCACTCTTCATCGCTTTCTGAAGTGTATTCGTGTCCATTTTTAAAAGTCTGTGACTACACCCCTAAACCTGTCAACTTCAATTAGGGCTTGAGACTCAAGGTAAACTACTACACTAATAGGGGCGTCTAGCGACTTGGCGAATTCCAATATGGCTGAGATGTTCCCACTCTGCTGTGGGCTTATGTGAGTGTTTATATTCGCAGATAAGTCGGGGAGAGGTCAAAGGGGTACATATTGACCCTCTCAACGAAATCCTCCTGCGTTACGCCGATTCCTAATTCGTTGCAAGTACCGGCAATATGTGCAAGGTTGCTATACACTCTCGAGCAAAGTGGAAACTCGTAATCTGTAGAATAATTCGTCTCCAATGTCCCACCTAAGTCCACTCCATTGATGTACAGGTTTATATTTTTAAGGCCGAAATTTTCGAACTGAAATGCGGTCTTTTTGTATTTTCCATTCACCGAAGCGTGTTCCTGCAAACCAATTAATTTCCTTTTAGGTAGAGCTGCAAGAGAAACATTTTCTATATGCTTCGATGTTAGCCCTGAGGGCACCATATACAACCTAAGTTGGACTCTATTAATCGGGTATTTTACTGTGGCGTGTAGTAAATTTTTTTCAATTTCTAGTTGTTTAGGAGAGCTTAATTTCACTCGACGCACGCGGAGATATGTGTCCATAATATGAATCACCACAGGCTTTGAGTTCTCTTCTTGGCCAGCAGGCCCAGCACCCACATTTAAGCCAGCTTCTCCTGGCTTCTCCTGGAATGTGAAATCTGTGTGAAGGCGCCCAAAGCATTCATATGTCTTCTTTTTAGAATTTTTAAATTTGGCCTTTATACTACTTTCATCTTTAGCTTGTTAATAACCTTCGGCAGTTAAAAAGGTATCCTTCGCTTCTTTTGAAAAGTTGAGGACAATTTCCAGATAGGCCCGTAGGTGATAGTAGCCAGACCCTGCCGAGACGTTGATCTGATTTAATACACGTCACACTGACTGAATATGGAGTGTAGAAAGTTTGTTTCTGGATATACAACGTAATCATTTTCTCAATCCGTTCCATCTGAATGTGCTATCCGTAGTTTAGCGTAGAGGTGCACACAACGTGGGTCAAAAAGTATGGACCTGAGCTGGGATCACGAATTCTATAGGAGCACTCAGCGAGCTAATGGTGTTTAGCGGATTAACTGTGATAAAGTCACTATGCTCTATAGATATTTGTGTCGGGGGCATGTCAAAGAGGGCCAGCTCCGATTTACAACATTGTGAACTACACAGATGGATGAAACATGCCATGGCGCTTCAGAAATAGTGCCACCTCTCTCGCAAGTAGTAAACAGTCTATGATTCATGAGAGCAACGTCCTTAGCTTATATCAGTTAAAAAAGTGGTCAACCATAGGTTTCATGTGCTTAGAACAATTCTTCTTTTTTAATGGCCTTTTACGTTTAACGCCACGAGTTGGTAACCCCTTCCAGTGCGTATTAAGGGGGGGGCATGGGGGGCCAGGCCTCAGGGCCCAGCTGTTTTAGGGCCGATGTTTATAATGATATCAATGATAAATTTGGAATGCTCAACAATATCTCTCAACTAACTTCAGAGGAAGCATCAAAAGCAACAAAAAATCTGGCTTGTCCATTATCCAAATGATTTTGAGGACAGCTTCCCATTTGAGTTTCAGCATTTTGTACTGTTGTCAAACAAAACGCTTTAGCTGACACTCGCCCGTTAGGAGTACTACAGGAAATTCGCAAATTGAGGGCTGTTTTCCCAAATGTTTCATTGCTTATCGCATTTATTTGTGCGTGATGACGTCAAATGCAACTGCGGAGCGTTCTTTTTCTCATTTGGCATGATTAAAAATGTTAAAAGTCAAATGCTGACCTAAAAGAAATTGCAAAGTCTGTCATTGTTATGCAAAGGAAAGAATATTTTGCAGAATTTAAATACTGAGCCTGTGATTGGAAAATTTAGTGATATGAAGCAGCTCAAAAAACTTTTGTATACTGGTGGTGGATGATTTTGTGACCAACTTTGGTAGATTAGTAGTGGACTTGTAGTTGTGTAATTGGTTTGGTGTAATTGTAGCAGCTTGGTATTTGTGTAAAACTTGCATTATTTGATTTAGAAATAAATGGTTTTATTAATTTACATAACTCGAAATTTGTCTTTTTGAGGGACCCCAAGAATATTTTGGCCCCAAGGCCTAAAAATCCTTAATACGGCACTGACCCCTTCTTCCTCCGTACAAGGCTCTTCTTCTTCCCGCCACCACGCATTTCTCTCTTTGCATCTTTGATGATTTCGTCCCGTGTACGCTCTAAGTGCTTTTTTAGAGCTTCTTTAGGCTTAACCCCGGCCATTATATCTTCTACCGTGTTAAGACCTGATTGTAACGCTTTCCTGCCGAGATATCTATCATCACTCTTCAGCAAGGGGACAGCCGTACGCAGTATGGTTGAAAAAATGGAACCAATCCCACTCCTGCGCTGGTATCTCACCCCTCGATAGACTGTGAACGACCTTCGGGTCATTCTAGCACAGTGCGACGGAAGTGCAACTTCACTGTTAAGCTCCCATCAGCGAATGGAAACTTTTCCCCTCACTCGTTCTTATATATATTGAGATACTGGTTAGTAGGTTAGCTGCGACTTTGACATAATGAGGGTTGGCGTATGTGATACTTAAGCTCCTTCTTCTATGATTGGGAATGTGGGTGATGTGCAGCAGCCGTGCCTGGGTATTCCCAACAAACTGATGTTCCACGATATTGCTATAAATGGAGCACATGTCTGGGGGAGGGTCTCCATTGTACAATTTCTCCAATTTCAGCTGATACAATAAGCTACACAAGTCATGTTGTTATTCGTGAAAAGTATCTCTTTGGATGGCTGCCCCAATGCCCCATATCTGCCCTCGGTTATAATTTTGAACAGCCCTTTGTCTTTAATATTTCTGTTACCCTTTGATTTTAATCAAAGTACGTGCCGGAGTATCTTTGTTTACGATTTCGTATACTAAATCAGACGTAAGATTTGAACTTTTCAAACTACCATTTAAGTCTCTCACAACATCCTCGGCTGTATCATATTGACCCGGTTCTAGTGTTACTTCTGTAGTGTAGTACTGTGCTTCCCAACTCCGGGCGGCGCACATGGCATTGTCCCGAGTTACTCCGGCCTTTTCACACTCATCACGGTTTCTAAGAACCATAAAAAATGGCTCTTTATTATCAATACTTAAAAATTTGGTCGCCAATTGAAATTCGCATATTCCTACCTCATATGATTCACGACCCAATTCAATGGGCTCATGGAGTTCTGTTACAAAGTTAGCCAGGGTGTTGTTAGGATGTGCAGACAGAGAAGAAGAGGACGGGAGTGTGACGTAGAAGTGGTTAGGCGCCGTGTTGTATACTATTTAAGCTTTATTATTGCATCAGCTTTTATATAGATGTTGAAGCTTTCTGGTACCTTAGCCATTTCACCAGGTACATTTTTCTCTTTCCTGAACCTTTGCTACTTAAACTTTTTTCAATTTTAAACACTTTTTCCTAAATTAAACGACACTTTCTGTAGCTCCTCGCTATAAAAGCCCCCTGCAATTTCTTCCCCATTCAAATCTTCAACGTAATCCAGTATCACCTCGTCTTTAGGTCTCATAGCCCTAACTTTAAAAAAACTCACGTGTCCAACCTTGCTCAAATCCCTTCGCGAATTTATTCCCCGAACGAGACAGTCTTACATAATCATTGATGTTGAAACGCCTAGAACGTGGTGGCACTCTACGAATATCGTTTCTCACCTCACGTTTTGTGTGCGTATCTCTTTCTAAAATTTCATTAGGTGTTGTTCCAATCGCTCGGTGGTGTGAATGGTTGTAGGATGAGGCCAGCGAATCCAGAATGTCTATATATCTGTATGTGTTTTTATGTGTGAAGTAGCGATGCATGCGTTCCTTTATGGTACCTTGAACTCTTTCAGCTAAAGAAGCCTTACGTATAGAATTGCTAGTGTAATAACTGATATTAAACTCTGTCAACTTTCTGAAAAGCTCGGCCTATAAATTCTTTCCCCATGTCCGTACAAAAATAGCCAGGAATCCTGTTTTCTTTCAACATCAACGTTTTGGTGGATTTACCAACTGTTTCAGGCGATTTATTTTTCAGGGAAATTAGCCACAAATATCTAGAGAATACATCTATTATCAATGGGATGTAGCGGTAGCCCGCATTATACACTGAATATCTCTGTATGTCTGTTAAATCCGACTGCCAAATACTGTAGAATCAATCGAGGCTCTTGGCTGTTTTAAACCTTTTTGTCACCGGCTTATGAAGTACATAAGCATCCTGCTCCCGCAAAAACCTCTCAACATCTTTTTTCCCTTCTCCCTCTTTATAAACGCCTCTATAATCTATTAACGCCACCGTAGGAGGCTGGGCTAGAAATGTCATACTAACGTTTTCTTAATATGTTAGCCATTTGCGTATTTTAGAGGCACGCGGGGAGGGTTGGCCGTTGTTGTTTGGTCTCTTCTTTCTCCTCTTCAGAGATGTTACCGCTGAGGGTGAAGGCGTGTTCAGCTGTGGTACATGCGAGGCTTGTTCCAATCTTTTAACCTGTTCAGATTACCTATCAGTGTTTTTGGGACGTTTATTTGCTGTAGTCTTGCTTTAATGTTCCCATCCTGCTGGTGAGGGTCTATCCCACTTTCTCACCAAGTCATGTACGATGTCAATGATGTTCGAGCCTGTACCTTTGATCCTTTAACAACAACCTCACCTGCATCAGTCCATTGTATAATGGGATCCTCACTCAATAGATTCTAAAGACTTAAGCCTTTATTCCTCAATGTATGTGGAAGGCTGCTTTTTAATACATGCTCGATATGTTGCGGGGTCGCGCCGTTGTTCTTTGGCTGTTCGTCTCTAGCCTCGACCCCAGGTCTTTTGCCTCCATGCTCAACGTCGTCTGCGCTGTGCCTAATAACTACGGGGACCTCTGTCGGATTCTTATAATTTTCGTACTCATGAAGAAATTTCTGCAGAACTTCTTGGTATAAGATTCTTTTCTCATCAGGAGACTTTTCACTGTTTAATAGGTCTAACAATTCGCTTTCCATTCTTTTAAGTTTGTTTTTACCTGGTTCTAGAATCGTATCTGGACTCTTTGAGCTTTGTAGTGAAGCATACACCTCGTGTGGAATCACGACTACTTTCTTCATTATATTAAACTAGTCAGTAAAGGCCCCAAAACTGAAAATAAGATGGGTAGGAATAACCGCTCTTTGTGCAACAATTCGCTTTTTCTTACCCACAGTTTGACTTTACGAGCGAGTGCGCGTATTATGATGTCACGGCGTTGGCAAACCTTCTGAGAGGGTTTCATTGGTACATTAGATTTTATAACGTTAAGACATTTCACAGATGCATTTTAAAAAGTCGTTGTCGATATTTTTAACAAACAGCTGTTGCAGTGCCCGTGGCAGTCGATGATAGATTTTTATTAATTCACTGTATTCCTTTCACCTCTTTGCCATTCCTGGATATACACCGTTTCAGCCTCGTTTGGGAATATATTTGTTCTTAGAAGCACCCTAAACGTGTTTCGCGGGTGAAGGTCACAAAGCAAATATCTATAACGTTGGCTTGTAGCTTCTTTATAAATTTCAAAAACTTCTTACGCTGATTCGGAAACATTTGATTGGCAAATATCCCAATTTGTGCACATCTCTATGTTGTGCGAAAAGACTAGATATTGTGTATTTAGCGACACATCGCGCATGTATCTATTTTTGAAAAATAGATTCCGATTGATGAAGAATACGCTTATGTTAAGATGGTGCACCAACACTGTAAATGTCTCGGCAAACGTTTTATCCGTTTCTTATACGAGATCGTCAATTACAGTGACCGTATATTCATTTCCCTTTAACGAATTAACGTCATATACACCTTTGTGGAACAAAATATCATCTTGGCACTCGTTGAATACTGATTGGTATGTCGAGTAGCACCATATGACTTTATGCACAAATTTTGAGACCATCTCCTTATCTTTAATGATTTCAAGCATAAACACAATTTTACCACAGCCTGTAGGGCTGGATATAATGCATGTGGAGAGACTCGTGAACTTGAATTTTTCTACAGAATCCATTTCTAACACGTTACACTCCTAAGTGGAACATTTACAAAATATAATAAAATTTTAAGTGATGCTCCTTATATTCTACATTCTTGTTTTTCTTCTTCCTCAGAACCGTGAATGATGACGAGGATGAAGTACTGTGCCAGCAACATGTCCCCATCATAGACATTGCTGATGATGCCGATGACAGTGTAGTTGTTGTTGAGACTACAAACTCCACCCATGCTAGCGAGACCCCAGCAACGTCAGTTGTAGCACCCCATGCGACAATCGAGGAGAAAACGGGGGCATGACGAAGTTGATGATTCGCCTACCACGTCAGGTGTAAAGTGCGCCAGGAGTGCGTCGGTTGTTAGACCCACAGTAATAGAGCCCCAGCCCTCTACGTCTTACGACACAGCCCCCACATTAGTTCCTTCTAAAAATAAAACTGTGCCCCTTATTCCTGTTCAATACTGTCCGTACCCTCCACAGCAGCATCTCATTCTGTAGACAGTAGCATAACATTCGAGCTGGTGCGTACCGTCACCCCAACCCCAGCCCTGACTAGAAACCGGTACGTAGTCAGGGTCGACCCGCGAACCATGTATAGCAGCGGCGTTCAACACCGACGGCGACATGTAGTCAAACGTATTGTAGAGTTTGCCTTTCAGGAGAGTGAGGGACGTGAAGCCAGGACGCGACTATCCTTCGGGTTCGGGTCAGATGACGGAGATATAGATGATTTTTGGGTAGTAATACCCTACAGGCGCTTGGCTGCTGTGGATATAGACTACATTTTGAGTCGTATAATGCATGCCTCTCAAAGTAGCATCGCATTCAACATAGACAACTTCACGACAGCTATAGACCGCGTATACCGTGTTGCGGGACATACGGCCACATCTTATACGCTTAACTTCAATTCTCAGGCTATTTACAGACGGCATATAAACACCGAGCGTGGTTGCGGCTTTATAGCAATAGACTTGGCTCATATGTTTACTGTGCCAAATACAATTGCGTATAATATCTGTCTGCCGACGGTTGTGCAGCGTGCCCGTAAACTGCCGCAGACTGCGAAATCGAGTTTGACTGCAATATGGCAATATGGGGCCTGAAGAAATGAGAAGAGTAGAGCGTTTATCATAACGCTAGTTATGATAAAAGTCGAAAATATGGAAGGCATCATGATTTGTGTAAGGAATGTCTCGAGTTTGCGGATGATATAGTGAAGCATTGTAAGGATTGCCACATGGTATGTGAGCAGTGTAAAAGCTTCAAATGTGAAAGCCGTGTAGTGGAAGCTGAGAAGAGGAACTGTAATGTGTGTAGACGCACATTTTTCAATAATAACTGCTTTGAATTCCATAAATCAAATGGCACGTGCAAGAAAATGAGAATCTGCGAATGCGGCATGTTTCATATGATGGACAATTGGGGAAAATTCATGCATAAATGTGATGAAATTTGTTGTTCTACATGCCATGGTGTATATATAAGGCTGATGGTGTAAAACATGTATGCTATATGAAAGACGCCAAACCTAAAAATAAGCCTTGTATAACTGTATACTACGATATAGAGACATACACGGATGCTGAAACCAAAGAGGTTATCCCACATCTACTACTTGTAAGCCAGACTATCTGCGGCGAGTGCATGAAAGTCGAGTGTGATGAGTGTCGCAAATGTGGTAAACGAACAAACGTTTTTAAAACGCGCGCACACGAAAACCCTATGAAACTCTTTGTGTCCTATATTGTCAAGTTAGCGGACAAGTTAAAAAAAATTACTGTGCATATTCTTCCCTATAATGGCGCAAAATTTGACATACAATTCCTTTATAAGGAACTGCTTGAACACGAATCATCGGAGATATTTACAGGCGATCCCTTGAAAAGAGGAAATAAGCTTATACAGATGCAAATAAGAGGTAATGTTCAATTTAAAGACACTTTGTTATTCACACCTTGTAAATTAGTCAAGCTACCCAAGGTGATGGGCGTAGCCGCCGAAGTTTCAAAAGGGTATTTCTCTTACACTTTCCTCACTAGCGAAACTTTAAATTACGTAGGACTGCCACCCTCCAAACATTACTTAAACTATGCCAACATGAGTGATAGTGAGCGTGAAGATTTTGAGAGGTACTACAACAGTTTTAATGAAGATAATCCTTATAATATAGCGGATGAATGTGAGCGTTATTGTGTGAATGACGTACGCGTACTTAGAGTATGTTTCCAGGCCTTTAGAAGGATGTATATAGTCCAATTCAACTGCGACCCGCTACAAGCTGCAACCACGATCGCCTCATTGTGTTTTACTGTATTCAAGAACAATTTCATGCCTAAAGATACACTGGCCATCATTCATAGAAACAACCCATGCAGTTATGGATCATAAGGCTATTTACTGGCTCATACATCTGCAGCAACGGACCGGTGTACACATAAAACATGCCCGCAACACGGGGGAAGCGGCCATTAAGGTCAACGGTCGTCATTTGGATGGATGGGCTAAGCGAAGACCATGTCAATGGTGAGAAGACTGCTTACTCCTTTAACGGTTGCTGGTTGCATGGATGCCAGCGTCCTGAGTGTGGAATCGTAGGAGATATCCATGGCAGATCTCCTGCCGACAGTCTCGCATGGACCCGCACCCGCGACCAACTTATAAGCTCACAGTTCACTCACAAGGTTTTGTGGGAGCACGAATATGATGAGCAGATGGAGACAGATGGACAGTTCCGCAAAGAATTAAACACCATCAGGCGTTCAATGGTGCTGGATCCTCTCAAATGCGGCGCTAGTTCGTTTGACGGGCGCACAAACCCATCCAAACTATACTTTCCACCTACGGAGGTGCGTGAAACTCCATTACTACGACTTCTGTTCTTTATACCCCAACGTGATGAAGAACAATCCGTAACCCGTGGGAACACCTGAAAAACTGGTGGGTCCCGCCGTGCCTACCCTCGAAGAGTTCTCAGCTAATTTGAACGAGAACTATTTCGGCCTTTCTTTCGTAGATGTGCTCCCCCCTCGCGATTTATGGATGCCAATCTTACCCGTCGTTATAGATCACAAGCTCATGTTTCCCCTGTGCGTGAAATGCGCAGGGGAGAACAATGGGGCATGTAATCACACAACCAGCCAGAGGAAGATCAGAGGCGTGTATACAAGTCATGAGCTATCCCTAGCCGTTCATCACGGTTACAGAATATCGAAGATATACGAAGTGTGGAGGTTTCAAAAGCTCCCCAACCCTTTCACACCATATATAAACACTTTTTTGAAGGATAAGGTAGAAGCATCAGGGTACCCGCGAGGAGTCGAGACCGGAAACGAAAAATCGGCGTATATTCAGCGTTACCGTGATCGTGAAGGGATACAACTTGAACGGGACCAAATTACGAAGAACCCAGGCAAGCGCTTTAGTGCAAAGTTGTGCCTAAATAATTTTTGGGGAAATTTGTTCAGAATTCAGACAAGGGGAACGTCCGCCTAGCCCAAGGTTATAAAGAGGTGTGGGATTACGCGAACGCTCCCGATAAAGAGGTCATGGAGATCGTGAATGTGGGTAATATGTACAGTGCTTACAAGAAGTCTCACGCTTCTGTCTCGTCCCAAGCTAGTCTGTTAGGTATAAAATGGGCGGTCCTTATGGCAGCGGAGGTGTGTTCGGATTGGTGCACATAACTGCTCTAACACAATCAATGACGTCCATTATTACGTCACTTCTGCTACATTTTAGTGTTTAAAATACAAATGATTAAGAAGCAGAATGGGGCAAGTTTCGGGATGTTGGGATGGTTATGGAGGAATCCTGGTCATCATAATATTAGCTGGGCTTTACATTATACCGTCTCAATATATACTGTAGACTATAGAGAACGACTAATTCGGCAAATATCCCAAATCATGGCATGATACCTGTTATTTTGACGCAGGTCTAAATTATTTGCTCAAATGCAATTATTGATATTAAGTAATTGTTGGGAATTGTTGTCAATATTCTTGTCTGTGATATATATCCTACGTGAAGAATCTAATGACCAAATTCCTCTGTGAACCTCTCACGCGCTCGCATTTCGAGGAAGTCACGGTCGTCTCACTAATAGATAGTTTATCCATTATTTTAAGTGGTAACCTATTAAACGAACTATGTTAAACCTATTCCATCTTATGAAAGTCATTAGCCTAAAGCAAGACTGGTGGGCCGTGAATCAGAGAAATTTGCATTTGATTTGTTCATCGTAATTATTACGTAATACACGGTGAACCAAAAGTAGGTGGACAGTAGGTTGAATACGGTTTGTGTTATATTATATTATAACTATGGTGTTCATTATAACTATGGTGTTTGTGTTTTATTATATTAAATATTATAACTAAATTTATTTAAATTTTATTTTGTATTATAGTATACAAAAAAATTAAATATGTATTCTCAAAATAAACGTTATCATTTACTGTCCACCTACATTTGGTTCACCCTATATAGTATACTGTATATAGTAGTATATAAGAGTTTATTGGTAGCATATCATATGACAATTCCCATAAACATGTGATGACCTCGATGTTGCCAGTTTTTATTTTTTTCCTGAAACTATTACCTTCTCATACTTTGTTTCAACAATGCATATATTATCATCTCCACGAGCGTAGACATTGCAAGAAAAGATTCTAACTAAGGATAAGTAACGTTCTTTCATGGTCACAATATATACTTTTATAGATGTCAAACATAAAAATATAATAAAATTCTATATTAACATAAATATATATTCGATACACATTTACGTCATGGCTTTAACATCAGTATTTCGTATAGCTTCCTTCAGCATCAATAATTTCTTACAATCGTTGCGGCATAGAAGAGGGCAGATTGTAGGGAATGTTTGGTGTTCGGCGTAAGCTCTCCCAACTATTTCTCGTGTGAGCTAAAAGTGCTTCAAATGTTCTTTCATTGCGTTGCTCCCATTCGTTAATCATTATTACCCGAAGGTTTTCAATCGGATTCAAATCAGGAGAACGTGGTGGCAGAATTAGATTAATAATCTCTGGGTGATCGTACCACGCTCTCACAACGTTACTCCTATGAATGGGACTGTTATCTTCCATTAAGTAAAATGGTTCCGGTGCTGGAACCAGATACGCACGAGCACTGGGTAGCAGCACCTCTTCCAGTATCTGGCAATATTGCTGTCCAGTAAAGCGTCCCTCTACTTGAGTCAATTCTCCGACACCATAGACAGACATCCAGCCCCACACACGAGATTGATGTGACCACTACGTTTGCTCGGAAAACATTTCCTTCTTCATAGCGTTTTCCGCGCTGCCTCCAACAATGCAGGGAACCATGACTATCTGTTGAAAATGTTTTTTCGTCACACACAACTTTGCTCCAGAATTCTTCCTCCTGCGGCAAGTATTGCAAGGCAAATCCCATCCGCGCCTCTTTATGCTCAATCGTCAATGCAGGTTTTATAGCTGGACGGCGAGAAAAATACCCTGCCTCGTGAAGTCTGTTGTTCACTGTATTTGCGCTACAACGAAGGTTCAGGTGTCTGTAAATATGCGTCGCTGGAACAAACGGATGCTCTCTGGCATGATTAACAATCGCAGCATCTTCCTCTTGAGATGTTGAACGCGGAGGACCAGACCTCGGCAAAGTAGCGATTGAATTTTCTGCTTCATACCGATGAATCCACCGTTCCACAGTGCTTCGATGAACGTCTAGTCGTCTTGATATTTCTCTTATTGGCACACCATATTCATGCAATGTCACCATTGCTCCCCGCATTGCCTGGGTCGTCTCGTGGTGCACAGACGGCCTTTCCATCTTTGTGTAAATGGCTTATGTGAAGCGTGCTGGGACAATAAAGGAAATGAGGATACCATGCACCCCTTCTGAAATTGATTTCGGTTGTGAAGGGTACCAACCCTTCGAATGGTAATAATAATCAGCCAATTTCCTATTTTGTTGAACATATGCATAAAAAATTCGTCTTAAAAGCCAAGGATCCAAAGATTGTCAGCAATAGTTTATATCCTAACTGAATATAGTCAGCCATCAACAGTATAATCATATTTTATTTCCATAACTACTCATGACTACTCTGTCATAGTAAAATAACCTTATTATGACTTAGGTAGTAGTGGTAATTCTGAGTGGCGGCCTCTAGCCACATACGTTAAACCTATCAGTGTGTCTAAGACCAGACTCTTCTGTTTCTGTCAATTCATTGTTAGTTTAAGGTATTTTGCTCTTTGTCTTTCTAGGTCTAGGGCATTAAAATAAATATTTGAGTTTGTGTTTAGCATTTCCTCCTCCCTTCGTAATTCCCCACCCAACCTCGTTTCCTTCGACATAGCAACGCTTACCTCCATCCTCATTCCACTTCCTTCATTAAACCTATTATCGCGTTTACTGTCCCTTCCTTCCATCCTTCAATGCCAGCGTTCTTAAACCTAGCACATAAATTATATAATATGGAATCTATCACCTTAGATCTCTACGCATTCATGTTACTTGAAGACGCCTGTGTCTTAGGGGAATCTAAGTGTTGAGAGTGGGCTTGAAGGGTAGTCTATAGATTATTACAGATGACCTTGAACGTTCCAACTATTTAAAAATGATTAGTTATTACGCACATCATATGGCATAATACACATGAATTTAAGTATCTCTTACACTATAGGAATGGAATTGAATCCTACCAGAGTTAAAAAGTCGCAAAATATGATAGATTAGTTTGTATTAAGAGGTCACTAAGAGAAAAGGATTTGGAGTAGAGCGGAAGGCAGATAGTATATTTTCTCGAGTTTCAGTTATTATTAACGTTATATGGATACATTGCAGGGTTGGCAAGAAACCCACTTTTTTTTTAAAAAGCCCACCCCAGGTGGGTTTTTTCGGGTTTTTTCACCTAAAACCCGAAAAAACCCGGGTAAAATTGGTTTTTTTCATATGTCCATATGGTAGTTCATATTAGACCTACCTATTCTTATTTTTATAATAATACTGTACTGTACCGTACACTATTAATATAACATTTGTCTTGTTTTTAGCAAAAAGGTTGCCTTCCAGGCAATTAAGCATAAAAAGTTATTATTTTCTCAGATTGAGCTTCACAACAAAATTTGGAAAACATGGACCAATTTGAACTAAATTTGGTGTGGTAAATTATCCTATTTGTTAGGCTATACTTCCTATGGAAGACAGGCCCCTGTGTCTTCTGCTGGAAGTAGATGAATTACAGCTCCCAAAGGGAACTTAATTCAGCTAGTTATATCTATTTAATTCATATTACTGAATATTTTTTCTTTTATTTCACAGTTAAATAAAACAAACTGGCAACAGCATATTTATCTTTACTGCTAGCCTACAGAATTAGTCTGTTTGAAGTTATAACTGCATTAAATAATGCCAAAGACCTTTGGATCAGGAAGAAAATCAGGGCATGAATGGAGTGAAGTCAATATTATTGATGGGACTAGTAAAGTTAGATGCAAACATTGCAGTAATGAAATAAGTAATAAAAGAGCGAATAAAAATGCATTTAATGAAATGTTTGAAACACATGGAATCAAGAAACAAGACTGACAATACTGCCAGTACATCATCTTCATACTGCCATGACATAGACCTCTCAGATGATCCAGACTCATCCTCACCACCACTGACACAATTACAGATAAAAAAAGAAAAATTCAAAAGAAAGTAAGCGATTTTGGCATGACAACAACAACTTTGCAGAAAAATGTCATTGATAACAAAATAGCCAAATTCTTTTATGCAAATAATATTCCATTTCTATGTGCAGAGTCTAAGTATTTTATTGAAATGATAGAGACTCTAAGACCAGGCTACACTCCACCTTCCCGTCGAAATTTGTCTGGTCCACTTTTAAATACAATCCATGAAGAAGTAGAAAATTCCTTGAAGATGCAGTTGACTGAAGAATCAGGATGTATAACACCCTGATTGGCTGATGTCTACACTCTATAACCTGCTACCTCACCCAAAGAGTTATACCTGTAGGTCTATTTGTTGACTCATGTTTGCTTGTTTTGCATGTAAAATCATTATAGGCGCCTATATGACAATTTTTAAAAATAATTGCATATGCACTTCTTAAGTTTCATGAAAAAACCCACAAGTGGGTAAAATAGTGGGTTTTTTCAAGTGGGTTTTTTTGAAAAAATCCGGGTGGGTTTTTTCGGGCTGGGCCCACTAGTGCCAACCCTGATACATTGCCATGCCATGTGATCAGAGAGAGATAGAGACAGAGAGACAGAGAGAGAGAGAGAGAGAGCTTTTAAATCACACCTTTTAAATGGTTTGTAGGTAAGGGCTCACGTATGTTATTTTAGTCCAGGGTAGTTTATGTGGAGGTGTTAACGTAACTTGCACTTGGGACTGTTAATTGTAAGACAACTACCATAGCTGGGACTGAGATACGTTATCCCCTGCATACTGTATATATATATCTATATACAGTATGTCTCTATATATAAATAGATAGAGTGATCAACACCATGATAATATGGACGTCATTGATGGGGTTAGAGCAATTATGTGCACCAATCCGAACACACCTCCGCTGCCATAAGGACCGCCCATTTTATACCTAACAGACTAGCTTGGGACGAGACAGAGGCGCGAGACTTCTTGTAAGCACTGTACATAATAAAGTACATTACCGAATTGGCACAGATACCTCACGTATTACAAACATACCTGTAGCCAGTTTCACAACAGCATACACCCGCATCAAACTTTGAAGTCTACTACATTCTCTTGGACGGAGGATTCTGTACGCAGATACAGATAGTGTGATATTCACTGAGACAGAAGGCGAATACACGCCACTTGTTGGGGAATTCCTCGGAGAGTTGACTGACAAGATCAAGGATGAGTATGGAGATAGCGCCTACGCTGATTCTTTTGTCTCAACAGGCCTAAAAACTTACGGGGTACGGGTGATGGGGATGAAATGAGATATATCGTGAAGGCGAAAAGCATCACATTTAACCAGACGAACCGTCGGATCGTCAACTTTGATTCACTGAAGGGGCTAGTGAGCTTAGAAGATGAGGGTGACCACCCACCCCAACTGACTGTGGGGACTCATAATTTTCGGGCACAGAAGTTGGGGGGCGTGAAGGAACTTAGGGGCACGAAAGTGTGTCGTAGCACATAGAAAACGCTATCAGGCGCCTGGCACCTACGATACTGTTCCCTTTGGATACCGCGAGGGTGAATACTGCTGTCATGTTAGCGTATATTTAATTGTTGAAGAAATTTTAGTTTATTTATTTTTCTAATTATTACATGCATCTGTCTCAGTTATGGTACATGAATATTTGTTTATATATATCATGAATTAGAGACTATTTACTTGTTGACGATGTTTTACATTTTATTTATTTTTCTATTTAAAATAAATCACGTTTCAGTTAGAGTTTCATTTTCACGTGTGTGTGTGTGTGTGTGTGTGTGTGTATGTGTGTGTGTGTGTACATGAAAAACTAAACACCACTCATTGCATATTGCTGCCCAGTGAGTCACGTGACTCATGCTACTAATCGGGGCATCTCTCCTTCCTTCGTACTCAGTTGACTTCAGCATGCACTGGCTCTCAGACGTGTCTTTTTAACTGTTAAAATTTCTCGCGTAGAAGAAAAAGTGATGGCTTCCAATGATGTTGCATGCTCTACATTCCTGAAGTGGTACTCACTAAAGTCTACAGATGTGGTAAACACCCAAATAATTTTTAATCATCCTTCCTTCGATTCCTTTAAGACCAAATTAAATCGTGCGAAGCATAAGGAGCATGACGTCCAAATACTTTATGGTTATTCCGGCGAGAGCACTGCGAGGTTTCGCTGTACAAACGATGTAATGGATTATGTTGCAGGATTAAACTGCACTAGCGAGTTCATATATTGTGAAGTGAAAGAAGCCACGCTTGGAGAAGAGAAGCAAAGGATCTGGGTTGTGAACCTTGTTGATGATTCGTATAACAGGAGATATTACGCCATGTTACATCACACTGAGCACGCGTACACTGGGGCTGCGAATGTAAATCTTGTGATTATGGACACACTGAAATACTTCTACCACTATATCCATGTATATTATGACGAGGCGTGCAGTGAGGTTGTAGCTAAAGGCTTGTGCGAGTTTTTAGTAGAGTTTAGGGACGAGTATAGTTTGTCCAGCAAATAGGACAAGTACGGTCACGTGTTTCAAATAGATCGCCAGAGTGTGAATAAAATGTGCATAGTTCGAGAAAGTACAATGATGAATGCTCCTGAACGTAGATGTATGGTACGCATTCCGGGGAGTGGGTGTGATAAAACATTAAAACCGATATTGCTTCATGTATCGCAGATGGAAAAATTCTCTAAGCACCTACCCAGTATAATGGGGTACAAATATTCGGATGATCCGCGCAGCGAATCTTTCATGGAACAATCTCGTACACGAATCACTAATACCTGGAATCGACGCAACCCCATGTGACTTGTTCCCTCCCAACACTTCCCTCCACCCATCCACCCGCACGGCCCCTCCGAGTCCAAAAGCAACTCGCCGGCTGCTCATACTCGCCTCAGAGCTTGACCCGTCTGGATCTTCTCACCTCGCAGGATCAGTAGAAAACTATTAAAAGATGGAGCTTCCGTTGAGCAGCATCCTCAACGCAGTATACGACGTGTCCGTGCTGAGGTCTGTGCGTGTATTCAGGCGTAATACCGGTGCTGTTAATTATGTACTTGAAACGAAATATAGACATTCAAACTCTGGTAGACGCAATGTTATTTATTTAAGTGTTGAAGAGATGGATAAAATCTTCGTGTTGGGTGAGAGGTGGGCCGAGGACAGTTACAAAATACCTGCAGGTGTAGGCTTAAAAAGAGAGCAGATTAGCGATGCACACTCATACACCATTATTTGTACGCTATCCATAAATCGTGATACAAAACATCCCTGCATTGATATACGGTTGATGTGGAAGAATGCTGCTGCCAATAACACCCTTATCTCCACACGATGCCGTTTCATTCTCGACAGGATGTTTGAAGTCGTCGGGTTCCGCAAACTGAAACCTATATTAGACGTCCGTGCTGGTGATATGCGTTATTTTGACACGGTGCTTGAATACGCGTACACCATACTGCTCGACGATTTTACCAAGTGTAGGGCCCAACAAGGCGAGAATGGTTTGGAACTGGCTGCGTATTTAGAAGGTGCAGACTCCTCAAAATATCATGAACTTTGGTTCAAAGGGCTAGAACGGTACAGGGCTGAACTCACCTTCACTGTTCATCCTGAAGAATTATTTTTTTATATAAGACACAGTTGTCGGCACGACAACTGTGCTTTTGACTGTATTCTATCCGCGTTTAAAGAGGGTGATAGTTTGTCCCCCAATTGTAAAGAGGGTACAAATATAGTGTTAAACGAGTTGAAAGCCCTTCATATTGGATATAGATACCCGCATACTCCTCAAAATATCATGAACTTTGGTTCAAAGGGCTAGAACGGTACAGCACTGAACTCACCTTCACTGTTCATCCTGAAGAATTATTTCTTTATATAAGACACAGTTGTCGGCACGACAACTGTGCTTTTGACTGTATTCTATCCGCGTTTAAAGAGGGTGATAGTTTGTCCCCCAATTATAAAGAGGTGTCCCGTAAGTCTGGAACCATAGGGCAAAATGATAAAAACGGCAATAAAAACGCCGAAGAGACTTTTGGGGACTGTTTGTGAAATGAGCGAGGATGGTAGCGGCTGTGTCATCGTCGGTGGATGTCCTCGGAGGTCCACAGCGTGGTTTATCTCCTATGGATCCCGTTTCCCTGAACTTTGCTACAAGTTTGCCGACACAGCTGTGTGTTATCGGCGCGCGGTCCGGATGCAATCTGTTAAATTCCTCAGCGACCTCCCTCTGACTCCGATTTCCTACGAGCAGAATTACCTGGATGCGTTCTTCCTTACTCAAAGACATCATGGGCACTTGCATAAACGGAAAAACATGTATTACTTATTTTGCCCTATGGTTCCAGACTTAAGGAACACCCTATATATATATATATATATATATATATATATATATATATATATTAAACATGTGCTGAGCATTTTGTTGTATATAGAATTCTTCAGTGCTATTTGTATTATTTTTGATACGTATATATACATATATATGCTGCTTGTACCCTGTGGTGAATGGACGTGCTCTCTTGCTCTCTCTATTTAATACCCAAATTAGAAGGGAATAATCTACTCGGCGGTTTATTCTGTTTATACCCGAAACTATAAAGTATCAGTGAATCTGTGCATATAAATTATAAAATGAAATTCATGAAAATTAAGAAAGTGCAATACAGTTTACATAATTTATCACCAGTTTTAATGTATATATTCAAAACTAAATACGGTTGGCATTCGAGAAAGTTTGAAACAAGGCAGGAAAAAAGTCATAAAACGCAAAGGTCAGAAAACCCTCGAAATACCCTCGACCATCGAAAGGAAAGAAATAGAAATAAAAATAAATAAATAAAGAATTTGTGTGGGTATTTCTTTTTACGCTAATTAAGGAATAGCATGGCTATGGGTCCAAATTCTCACTTAATCTGTAATTTGTGCAATCTGGTAACAACGAAAAACTTGGCGATCAGATGTGATTTCTGTCAACGATTGAATGACTTTATCTGCATGAATTGGAATGATAGGGAAATAACTTGTCTCGAACGCGAAACACGTCGTGGGGATCAAATTTCTATGTGGCGCATGTACACAGACCATAAATTCTTTCGCGGTCTTTAAAGAAATGGAGATAGCAGCCTCGAAAGTTACAAAAAAGAATGAAATAATGGGGACACAAGGGTCCGGAATGGTCCCAACGAAAAGCCAGGTGGATGAGAGAGAAGACGAAATAACGAATAACAGCATAATAACGAACAACAATTTAATAACGAATAACAATATAAACAATATAATACGGAAGGAAGACATAGATGAAAGAAAAGAAATAAGTAAAAGTTACGAAGTAGTCAAACGGGCCAACGAGCGAAATGATATAAAGATAACTAAAAACGTAGAAAATAAACGGCTAAAGAAAAATAATGATAATGCCAAAATTAAGAACTTTGAAAATAATAAGAAAACAAGAAGTAGACAAATATAGGAATCCGAGAGCCGGACAGAAGGTACGAACAAAGGCACTTCATGCGTTATGGGACAACAGATACCGACAAAGATAAAAAGAGGCAAATTCTCGGAGGACCACAAGCCAACGAAACCGGCAACCCCATTGGAAAAAAAATCGGAACCACCTGTATGCGAAAACGAAAAAGAAAAAAGATAAATAATCCTAACCAACATTCAGGGCCTTAAATCAAACCATTCCACGAACAAAGTTTTATACCTGAAAGGACTCATGCAAGAAGCCGGAGCAGACTTTGCATGCCTCACGGAAACTCATCTAAAGGACTGCCAGGCGAACTGTGAAAATTGTGAGTCTTGTATTGACAAAAAAGAAATACAAATTGACAACTATAACATCCTCCGAGCCGACAGAACAGTGAGACGTAAAGGAGGATGTGCTATTTATACACGCGAAAGGCACATAGCAGAAATGGCTATAAGTACCTCAAACAGCTACGTAGAATGTGTAGCAGCAAAAATTGAAAAATTAAATATGGTACTAATTGGAATGTACAGACCCAAAACACGCCAACCTCAAATTTTCAGATTCCATTACAGAGGTAAGGAACTTGGTAAAAGATCTACACTCTCCAACCCCAAATATTTTGTGGTGATTTTAATTTCCCATTCATGAAATATAAAAGGATATAAAAATATATGTATACACCAGAACAAGGGGGACACACGAGAAGACCAGGAGCAGGTAAAAATGCTACTAGCTCTAGCTGATGAATTTATGTTAACGCAAGAAATAACAGAAAACACAAGAAAAAACAACTGCCTAGATTTGGTATTCACAAACAACAGTAATCTAATTGATAATGTAGAAATATCCCCAACTATGATATCGGACCACAACATCATTGAAATAACAACTAATATAAAGGCAACAGGAAAGGAAAGAACACGCACAACAGAAAGAAGCAAATTCGAAATTTTTAATTTTCACTCCAAAGCTATAAACTGGGAAGATGTGACATCCAGCATGGAAGTAATAGATTGAAAAACCATTTTCGAGGCCAAGACAACGGAAGAGATGCTAATGACGTTAGAGGAGAAGACGTTAGAAATTGTGGAAAAACATGTCCCAAAGATACAACAAAGACGAAAGAGAAGCAGGTTCGAGAGACAAAAGAGGGCATTGTTTCGAAGAGAAAAAGAGTGACTGCAAAATTAAGTAATTGTAAAGATAACAACATCAGAAAAATATTAAATAAACTGCAAAGTATCGATGTCGTCTTACAGGAACTAATCGAGAAGCATACAGAAAAAGAAGAAGACGCTATAGAAGCGATAAAGGCTAACTCAAAGTACTTCCATAATTTCGCAAAAAGAAAGTCGAAAAAACCATGCGACTATCGGACCTTTAAAAAACGAGAACAGTGCTTTATCTGATAATTTAACAAGTATCTGAAATATTAGAGCTCAGTACGAATCATCTTTCAGTATCCCAAAAACTGACAAATTGATATGCGATAGAAACGCGTCCTTTGAAGACGAACCACAAGGTGAAAGTATAACGGATTTCGACTTTACGACGGATATATTACACAAGCCATAGGGAAACTAAAAACACACTCAGCGGCAGGACCGGATAAATGGAATGCCACACTGATCAAAAACTGCAAGAATGCAATCGCTGAGCCCCTATACTGGATATGGAGACGATCACTAGACACGGGAGAAATACCGGGCATCCTGAAGAGCGCAAACATAGTCCCAATATATAAAGGAGGAGATCGATCCGAGGCCAAAAACTATAGGCCAGTGTCGCTTACATCTCATCTCACTAAAATATTTGAAAGAATAGTTAGACAGAAAATCTATGACTTTATGGAATCTCAGAAAAAATTCAATGATAACCAACATGGGTTTCGGTCAGGCAGATCATGCCTATCACAGCTAATGGAACACTACAACAACATTATTGATGCACTTGAAAGTAATGAAAATTATGATGTACTATACACAGACTTTGCTAAAGCGTTCGACAAGTGTGACCATGGAATCATAATACATAAACTGAAATATATGGGAATAACAGGAAAAGTAGGGAAATGGATATATAATTTCTTTAGTGAGCGGCGGCAAGTCGTTACAGTACAAGGAGTATCTTCATCAGCATCAGAGGTCCTCAGCTCAGTACCACAAGGAACAATATTAGTTCCACTACTCTTCATAATCATGCTAACTGACATAAATGAGGACGTTGCCAGAGACAGCACAGTAACATCCTTTGCGATGACACAAAGATCAGTAGAAAAATAAGAAACCCAGAAGATATAGGATCTCTACAAACCGACATACACAGAATCTACAAGTGGACTGAAGACAACAATATGAAGTTTAACACCGAGAAATTTCAGCTGTTACGGTACGGAAAAAGAGAAGACCTAAAATCCATGGAATATTATATCCCAAATGGACAGGAAATTCAGAGAAATTCCAGAGCAAAAGATTTAGGGGTTGTAGTGACAGATGATGCGAAATTTGAAACACAAAATAAGATAGCAGTAAACAGAGGAAAGAGAATAACAGGAGAGATATTGAGAGCCTTTAAACGAAGGGATAGGAATGTAATGATTTCTCTACTGAAAACCCTGATCATACCCAAATTGGAATACTGCTCGGTCCTAACATCCCCATATAAAAAGAAGACATTAGACAGCTGGAAGGGATCCAGAGAAGCTTCACAGCCAAAATCAATGGGTGCAAAGAACTAAATTACTGGGAAAGGTTACGCGAACTAGACCTATATTCACTGGAAAGGAGAAGAGAGAGGTACACCATTATTTACACTTGGAAAATAATGGAGAAACTAGTCCCTAATCTTACTCTGAACCCTATAACTTCCCAAACAACGGTGGAAGGTAGAAATGGTAGACTGTGTCGTATTCCCAAACTGAAGGCGAGACAGGGAACATCCTTAACCCTGAAAGAAAATAGTTTTGTGGTGAGAGGACCAAAACTGTTTAATCACTGCCCAAAGACCTAAGAAACACGAAGGGAGTTGCAGTGAACATCTTCAAAAGAAGATTAGACGCCTGGCTCAGAACAATCCCCGATGAGCCGGGTGTACCTGGGTATGTGAGGTGGAGAGCACAAGAAACCAACTCACTACTTCACCAGGCTAACTCGAGAGGAGGGGCGACAAGCTTGACCTTCGCGAAATGAGGAATCATCGCGAGAAACCTTTGTAAAGTTGTAAGGTATGTTAAATAACACCATTTATTCCTGTTTTTATTGCAATTCTCCTATACTGCTGTGATATTTTTTATGTAAATATACATAATTCGTATTATCTCTGTTTTGCACCTGATGTATATACATATTTTGTATTTCAATATATATTAAATAGTCAGAACGCTGTAGCTGTGTTTTATTTACACCATTTAAACAAACATCAATGGAAATGAAGGGCATATATATATATATATATATATATATATATATATATATATAAACGATACAGTGTGTGTGTGTGTGTGTGTGTGTTTTGCAAGTTGCAATGTTGCATGCAATGTTGCATTGCAATTGCACTCTAACATTTTGTGGTAGTACTAATTCTCCTTTGAATAAACCATCGAAATAATCGATTCGTGAACAGTGCCACAATCCAGATCACTCGACTAACCCATCATCATTCAACATTATTTCACAAACAGAGAACATCCTTCCGATCTTTAATCTTGGAATCATTGCATATACTTAAAAGTAACCCTTCACTTAGTGATTGCTAGTGATTCATTATATAGTGACACCTGTAAACAGACATGGGCAGTAATGTATTTGAAAATACTTAAATACGTATTTAATACAAATGTATTTAAATACATGTATTTATAAATACTCTTTGGAGCGTATATTTAATTACATATTTAAATACTTTCGAAAAGTATTTAGTATTTGTAAATACCTGTTTTTAAATATCATACATTTTTAAAATACTTTTTTGTGAACTGTTCAATTTTGCGAGGATGTACAGTACTAACCACACAGTATTTAACTGGTACCACAGAACACAGTAAAACATTTTTCAAGGTAAATGCAAAAAACCACTTTTTTCTACGTGAAGGTCAAAATATGAAAATAAAAACCCACTCTAATAGACAGAGTTTATTTCCACAACAGTTTCGACGCCCACTGGCATCCTCCTCGGGTGGATACAGAAAAACGAATGAACCAAAACAAGAGGGAAAAACAGTCCAAGGACCGACCGTTAAGAAATTCGCACCTAGGTTAGATCCCATTCTCCCGACACCGGAACGGCATTTTCATTAAGTACATTCGCACAAATTTAAAACTATCTTCCTGTTCTAAACATACAGATTCTATTATTTTTTTTTTTTTTTTACATAATTATTACATTTATTATTAAATTTATTACATTTAATATTGCATAATTATTTATTACAGAAATTATAAATTTATTATTACATTGGTTATTACATTGTTGTTTATTATACAGAACTTATAAACCGAAAAACGAATGAAAAAGGCGATTAGGAAACAATCCAGAGACCATTGAGAAATTCGCACCTAGGTTAGATACTGTTCTCCCGACACCGGAAGGGCATTTTATTACAGGGTCCCGCTTATAAGAACATTCGCACAAATTAAAACTATCTTCTTGTTCTATACATACAGATTCTAACATTTTGACATAATTACTGCATTTATTATTGCATTTACATTTTTTAACATTTATTATCATTACCTTTACCCTAATTATTAAATTTATAATATTACCTTTATGTTACCTTTACTAAAAGCGAGTAAGGAAACAATCCAGAGACCTTTAAGAAATTCACACTTAGGTTAGAACACGTTCCCCCGACTCCGTAAGGGATTTTTTGACCAAGAATCTCATTAAAGGGTTTAACTTATAAGTACCTTCGCACAAATTAAAATTATCTACTTTTTCTATACACACAGATTCTATTATTTTTCTTTTGACATAATTATTACATTTATAAAGTACCTTACTTGATTCCCAATCTATAGCATGATTATTTTGGCTGGCGTGATAAAAAATGGCATTATTAGTATTACAACTTCTGAAGGCATATTTGTGTTCTTTAATACGGGTTTCAATATTTCTTCCAGTTTCTTCCACGTATGCTAAATCACAACTTTTACAGGGAATGCTGTAGACACAGGCTTGTTCCTCTTTTGCAACGTTATTCCTAACCAATTTACTTTTCACGGTAGACGAATATTTGAACGCCAAAGCAAACTTAAAATCTTTCGTCAACGGTTTTACCCTTTCTAAGCCGGCAATGTAAGGCAAACTCACATATTGTTTTTGGTTTACTGATAATAATTATGTAAAAAAAAATTAAAAAATAATAGAATCTGTATGTTTAGAACAGGAAGATAGTTTTAAATTTGTGCGAATGTACTTAATGAAAATGCCCTTCCGGTGTCGGGAGAATGGGATCTAACCTAGGTGCGAATTTCTTAACGGTCGGTCCCTGGACTGTTTTTCCCTTTTGTTTTGGTTCATTCGTTTTTCTGTATCCACCCGAGGAGGATGCCAGTGGGCGTCGAAACTGTTGTGGAAATAAACTCTGTCTATTAGAGTGGGTTTTTATTTTCATATTTTTCAAGGTGCTTGTGCTTCCAGAAAGTTCCAGGCTCAACAGACTGGAACTTTCTGGAAGCACCTTGAAAAGTGGAACTTCCAGCCTGCTCTAGTGGTGATTGTCACAGACCCACAGCTGCAGTGCAGCAGCCCGCAGTCTGTCCTGAGGCATCGTCATATGTGGTTGTGTAAAGTTCAGCGCTAACTGTGCAATTAGCCTTAGCCTATTGATCATATTAGACGAGGACAACATTTGTAACATGGCTGCAGCAAGTGGAAGTGGTGGAAAAGAAGGTGGTAAAATAGAAGTTGTTGATGGTGGAAGTGAAAATAAAAATAGCGAATCACACCTGCACACACTTTTTGATGGAAAATATTTCCGAATAACTTCCAAAGATGGTAGTAAAGTGAAGACTTTATGTCTTCTGTGCCTCAAAACAATTGCAGCGTTTACTTCTGCGACTTCTCGATTTTATTTGACTCTAAGCTGATGTTAGTGATTTTATGTGCTTTTTGAAAAGTATCTAAATTGTATTTGAAATGTATTTAAATACATTTTTGGAGTAATGTATTTAGTATTTAAATACTTTCTGAAAACCTGTATTTTATTTAGTATTTAATTACTTTTATATTCAAGTAATGCATTTATTATTTAAATACATCTAAAGTATTTACTGCCCATGTCTGTCTGTAAATTAACCTATAGATTTTTTATTTTTTATGTCACCGACCAAATAAATTTGGAGGGGACATACTTGTCGGTCGGTACGTTTGTTCGTCACACTTTCGTATTCGGGATATGACGTTTGAGTTAATGAAACTTCACACACACGCACACACACACACACACGCACACAACACACACGGATCATCACAAGACTGAGATCCCTGTATTAAAAGTCAAAGTCACAAATAAGTCAAGGATCAAATGGAGGTCCGTCCCATAACTTTTAAAGCACTCTACATAAACTGATGAAATTTCACACATATATGGATGATCAGAAGACGATGTGTCGCGAGCAAGAACTAGGTCGTTGCACTAAGAGGTCAAAGGTTAAATGGAAATTCGTTCCATTACTTCTGAATCACTCAACATAAATTGATGAAACGTCATACACATATGCATCATCAGAAGACGATGTGTCGCGAGCAAGAATCAAGCTCTTGCACCTAAAGTTAACGGTCAGAAATATAGGAGGAAACTTTGATGTCGTCCTGATATAGTTCATCTTTTAACTGTTTTTAAGTTATACTTTTTCTGCTTTCAAGCACGATGCCTTAAATATCCTGTCATTGTTGTAACCATGATAAAATCTTGCAAGTAGTTCACTAGTTTATTTTTAACTGACACAAACGATTAAAAGGTGAATTACACAAACATTATATAGATTACTGAAGAAAAAAATTTACAGTACTTTCTGAAATTATGATTATTTTCCTGAATTAGTCTCTCCCTCTCTCCCTCTCTCTCTCTCCTCTCTCAAAGAAGGCACAAAGAAGGGGCCGATAGAGAAGGGTGGGAAGGGGCCGATAAGAGAAAGGGTGGGAAGGGGCCGATAAAGAAAAAGGGTGGGAATGGGGCCTACTGATGGCCCAAAGAAACCTAAGGATGTAGCTGCCGGTCGGGGTGGATCAGGTGGTGAAAGTGCGGCTGAGTCTATGGGTGGCGACGGGTATCGAAAGGTATCGGGCAAGAAGGCTGCGAAGCCGAAGCCTGAGACCCCGGTTGCCGCTGTCAGGACCTCGAACCGCAGCTCTCCTGTGCGCGAAGGAGGAAGACACCGTTTTGATTGGGGACTCGCAGATCAGGGGCCAGAAGTACTTTGCTTCTGCAAACCGAGACAGGAGGAAGGTAAGGTGCTTACCTGTGCGGGGAACGACGTACTTAAGGAAGGAGTTAGAGAAGCTGCGCGTAGCTAGTCGGAGGACTGCGATCGTTGTCCACGCTCGTGGCAACGACCTGTTCCTCAAAGGCGGTAGGCTAGGTTCGACGGAAGGGATCATCACCGAGATCATGTCTCTTGCGGCTGATCTAAAACTTAAAACAGACAGGGGAATGTTGATGGGTATTTTACCGCGGATGAATGCCAGTGACCACGCGCTCAGTAAAGTCATTGGCATCAACGAGACGGTGCAAGACTTGTGCGTCCCACTGGGCGTGAGGTTTGTTGACCCGTTCGACGCGTTTTCGGGTAGGTGGGACCTGTATCAATGTCAAGGGTAAAGGTGTGCTAGGCACGCTGCTTGACCGGCACCTATACCGTATGGTGAGGTCAAGCTCGGGGATTGATGATGGTCTCCCACCGGGAGAGATGATGTTGAGCCGGTGGCGGACGTACCTTCAACTGAAGGGTGCGTCCATGTACAGGTGGGTGACCCTCCTTCCCCGTTGGAGAGGGCTCAGCTTCCTGTGGAAGTTGCCCCTTCGTTGGTGAGGGGCTCTTCAACTCCCGATAGCCCTGGCTGTTCGGGAAACGGGTTATGCTAGAGGGCGGTCAGAATAGGGAAGGCTCCCTCTGTGCAGTGCTTTTTAATGCTAGATCGATAAGTAATAAGTTTTGTGAGCTACGGGCTCTCTTAGCATCAGAATACCAGGATATCGTTGCTATCACCGAGTCCTGGATTCATACTGATCGTAGGGACTACTTGGGGAGTTCGAGATTCTCCGGTATAGGATGTTTCACAAAGACCGCACCCGTGGGAAGTTGGGAGGGGTACTAATATACGTGAGAGACACGTTGAGTCCGGTTGACTGCCAGTTCCGATCGGCACGGGAGCTGCTTGGCATCGATTTAAACGTGGGAGGGACGAACTATAGGTTAATCTTGGTGTACAGACCTCCGCATCTCCTCCTCGAGGTGAATACAGCCCTGTACACCGAACTCCGTGGCCTGCTAGGGGACAGGTGTGTGTAATTTTAGGAGACTTCAACTGTCGCAGTATAAAGTGGGGAGACAGGACTGCTGATGCCGAAGGGAGGAGGCTAGTTGACTTTGCTGATGAGAACGTCCTCACTCAGTGGGTCAATGGGCCAACACGAGGCGAAAGCGTTCTAGACTTAGTATTCACGACCGAAAAAAACCTCGTCATTGGCCTCACCGTTGACGAATCGTTGGGCGGGAGTGATGACAGTCTGATTAGGTTCTGTGTGTGCGTCCCTTGGGTGAAGCGTAGTAACTCTAGAGGCAGTGAGCTCGATCTACGGCGGGCGACTTTGTTGGCCTCCGGGATAGCGTAGGTGAGATGGGGTTAGAGGTCGGCGGCGATGTTGAGGAAGTGTGGAGTGCATTCCGGGGGATCAGTTTATAGTGCTGCAGTCTGCTGCCATACCCTCAAAACCGGTCACCCCTGCTTCAACGCAACCTAAGTGGTTCAGTCGGGACATCGCTTCGGCTATCCGAAATAGGAAAGCTGCGTATAGGAGGGCGAAGGCCAATCGTTCCCATGAGAACACTGAAGCGTATGTCCGCCTGTGCAGGGAAGTGAAGGTGAAGGTTAGGCTAGCGAAACGTAACGAAGAACTCCGGGTAGCAAGCCTCTGCAAGGAGAACCCTAAGAAGTTCTTCAGTTATGTTAATAGTAGAAAGCCCATTAGAAGCATGATAGGTCCATTAAAGGACCCCAGCGGGGTTCTGCGCACCTCCGACGCGGACATCGCTAATGTGCTGAATGAGTACTTTGCGGGAGTGTTCACTAGGGAGGACACCCGCCTCATCCCCGAGCCAGGTGTCAGGTACGAAGGTGCTGGCCTGGATAGTGTTCGGTGTACCGCGACAGTCGTTGCCGATAGAATAGACAAACTGAGCGCGTTTAAGGCTCCTGGGTCAGACCAGTTCCTCCCGAGAGTATTGCGGGAGGTGCGCGACCAGGTGGCTCCCCATCTGGCTACAGTCTTCAACAAATCGTTGGAGACGGGCCAGGTGCCTGGTGACTGGAGGGAAGCCAACGTGACCTCTACCTTTAAGAAAGGGGATCACGAAAGTCCAGGGAACTATCGTCCCATTATTAGAGGGGATAAAAGGCGATAGGATTGTTGACCATTTGGATTCCTACAAGCTACTTGGGGACTCCCAACATGGGTTTAGATGACATAGGTCGTGTCTCACCAACTTGCTCGAGCTTTTCCACGTCATGGGGAGTGAGTGCGATAAGAGTAGGGTGATTGATATACTTTATCTCGACTTTCAGAAAGCCTTTGATAAGGTACCTCACCGCCGGCTAATGGCCAAAGTCCACGCGCTGGGTATCGGTGGGGAAGTAGGTAGCTAGAATGGAAACTGGCTGAAGAATAGGCGGCAGAGGGTTGTAATTAAAGGTGCTAGTTCGGGTTGGGCCTCGGTCACTAGCGGGATTCCTCAGAGTTCCGTTTCGGGGCCACTGTTGTTTATCATTTACATAAATGATATCGACGGTGGCATCGTCAGTAGGATCGCCAAATTCGCTGATGACACCAAGCTTGGGGCCAATGTTGGGACGCCAGAGGCGATTGAACAACTACGTGCGGACCTACGTAGGATAGGAGAGTGGTCCGAAAAATGGCAAATGCCGTTTAACTTGAGTAAATGCAAGGTGATGCACATTGGCTACGCCAATCCCAAGTCGGACTACTACATGTTGGGGAGTTATATCGAGGCCACTGATTTAGAAAAGGACTTGGGTGTGCCAATTAGCAGCGACCTTAAGTTTACTAAACAGTGCGTAGAGGTGGAAAAGAAAGCCCAGAAGCTGTTGGGTTATATCAGGAGGCAATTTCAATTTCGGAACAAGGAGATTGTGCTATCTCTGTACAATTCTCTGGTTCGGCCTCACCTGGAGTATGCTGTGCAGTTCTGGTCGCCGACCCTCAGGAAATATATTGAGAGGCTGGAGCGAGTCCAAGCGAGGACCACAAAGTTAATCCCTTCCGTTAGGCATATGGGCTACAATCGACGCTTCCGCGCCCTGAATTTGTTTTCGGTGGAAACTCGGAGGCTGCGCGGTCAACTCATCGAGGTTTTTAAGCTCTTACGTGGGTTCAACAATGTCGATTTTAGAAGCATGTTTAGTTTAAATGATAATCCAACTCGCAACAATGGTTGGAAGTTGGATTTGAAACGATTTAGGACTAGTGTGTGTGGGAATTACTTTACCTATAAGATCTGTGACAGGTGGAACAGGCTACCTTCAGAAGTTGTGAACAGTTCTTCTGTGGATCTGTTCAATAAAAGGTTAGTCCGAATCTTACACACTATTTGAGGGTGTATGAGTTTTTCCCTGGCTTTCGTTGCCATTGGTACCTCCTCGGTATGGACCGCAAGGCCTTTTGAGGTATTGCTTTTCCTTGTAACTCCTTGTAACTCAATATATATTAAAAGGGTGTTTCATAACATGTGGAACGCACTTTCAAGATGGATTTAGGACCCGAAAACAATGAAAAAAGTTTATATAAACATATGCCCGAAATCACTTTGTTTCCGAGTTACAGCCCGTTATGTGTTCCAGCAAGTATCCACCTTACCTTTAAAGGAAGTGTTCAAAATGACAGCCTTGCGTTTGAATACACGCCTGAACACGCCTCGTCATAGACTGCCTGACGACTTCAAACATTCCAGGTATTGCTCGGATTTTCTGGCATCCTTGTTCTACATGTTGGCGAATCATTTCAACGTTGTCAATGGGTGCCATGTAAACCATGGATTTCAGATGACTCCACAGGTAAAAATCGAGTAGATTCAGGCCCGGGGAGTGAAAAGGCCACGCAATGGGTCCTCCACGGCTATCCACTTATCAGGGAAATGGTCATCCAAATAGTCTCTGGGTACTCGACTAAAATGAGGCGGAGCGCCGTCATGCATAAACCACATACCACGTCGGGCACCAAGAGGAACTTCATCTAGTAAATCGCTTAAATCATTCCTTAAAATTTGGAATAGGATTCGTCTGTTAATCTTCCAAGCAAAACAAAAGGACCGATTAAGTTGTCGGCAATAAGTCCTGCCCATACATTGATACTAAGTTGTTGTTGGTGCCTTGACTGGATGATGGCATGCGGATTCTCTTCGGCCCAGTGATGAGTGTTGTGAAAATTGAAAATCTGAAACTCGCTTGTTGAATGATCCTGTATCACAAAGACGCTTGTCTATTCTCTGAAAGGTCTTATCTGGCAGACGGCGATTCGGAAACCTTTCCGCATACAGACGTCTTGCTGCGGCCGCATTACACTCAGCAAGTCCATACATGAGATGCATGTCTGCCACTTCTCTGTTTGAATAAGCCTCCATTCTCACTTCAAATGCACGCTATTACTGACTAGCACAAAAACTTTTAAGGTTTTTTCATTGGATTGCATTTAGTCACGGTAAGAAGTTACGAATACGAACAGTGAAACACCACGATGCACCTCTAACTGACTGATGGCTCTACACTCAACGATATTGAAAGATACGATAGAGTGTACGAAACAGTCCAATCGGCAAGGCCATACATGAAATAAGTCTCGTACACACTCACAAACATTGCCGGCAAGCAGTGTTTGTAAACAGTTTGCGGAAAGAATTGCTGGAACACGAAACGAGCTGTAACTCGGAAGCAAAGCGATTTCGGGTATATGTTTATGTAAACTTTTTTCATTGTTTTCAGGTCCTGAATCCATCCTGAAAGTGCGTCTCACATGTTATGAAACACCCTGGGTGTGTGTATATATATATATATATATATATATATATATATATATTAACGCGGGTGAAATTTGAAAAAATCAGTATAAAAGGTAAAAAAACGCTTTCTCTAAAGTCCAGCGGTGTCCAATAGAAATTCCATGCTAGCCACACTTATGGTTTTCTATTTTTCGTATTCGCCACATCGTAAAAAAGGATTAAAAATCATATTACAAACATTTCAAATTATTTATTATTAAAGATAAATATTACAAAAAAATATTAATAATATCGCCACAACGCAATAGCCTATTCGCCACATTTGGCGAGTGGCGAACGTATCGGACACCGCTGCTCTGAACATTTTAATGAAACCCCCTGTACCTTAAAATTTTAAACTATAACAACTCTGATCCCCAAGGAGCTACTGGGTAAACAATGATCATATATATTTATTTAATACTGGAAATAAGAACAGGAATAATAATAAAAAGAAAGGAGAAAGAAGCGCCTCCATTGTATTATATATAACCGCAGTGTTGAAGTCCCATAAAAGAGAATAGTTTTACGGACCAAAGTAATCTTTGTCTCATTGTCTTAAAGTTTCTTTACTCTCAAGTTTAAATTGGGTCGAACATTTTTGGTCCAATTTACCGATTGGGAAGGTTATTAATTGGACATTTCCTCTTAGCGGTTAAATTTATATTCTTTGTAATTATGTTATTATTTTGTTTTTTTAGGCCAATTCAGCTCATATTTCATTCTATTTTTTCTTGTTATATGTACAGGGTGTACATAAAGTCAGGATCTATTTTTGTGAAGCACTTGGAAATTATATGGAATTCAATCATAAAATGATAACGTGGTAACATTTATTAAATAATTAAGAGTAGGATTCGACGTGACGCCCATCAGTATCCCTGCACAGCTCAAATCGTTCCGCAGCATTTCTAAACACATTCTGGAGCATTTGCGGGGTTATGTTATCTGCAGCAGTTCGTATACGTGTACGTAAGTTTTCAAGACTCGTAATCTTCGTCTGATAGACGTGCGATTTGATAAAGCCCCATGCAAAGAAATCTAAAGGGGTTAAATCTGGTGATCTCGCTGCCCAAGGTCTGTTGCTTCCGCGTCCGATCCAGCGATTTGGAAAACGTCCATTTAGATAATCCTGAACAATTTTGGCATAGTGACAAGGAGCACCATCATGTTGATAGACGACGGGGATAGGATTGTTAGTACCGTCGTCTATCAACATGATGGTGCTCCTTGTCACTATGCCAAAATTGTTCAGGATTATCTAAATGGACGTTTTCCAAATCGCTGGATCGGACGCGGAAGCAACAGACCTTGTGTCGCGAGATGACCAGATTTAACCCCTTTAGATTTCTTTGCATGGGGCTTTATCGAGTCGCACGTCTATCAGACGAAGATTACGAGTCTTGAAAACTTAGGTACTCTACCCAGATGAATACTACTAATATCAAACTTAAAAAATCTGTATAACCGATATAAATACTACTATAATATAAAACTTAAAAAATCTTCCTAACCAATATTGTTTGGCCAAACACAAATGAACTTCGTACATATACCTACCTCTGGCGAGGCTCTAACTCTAGCGAGGGCGCTTCGCAATTAAAAAAAAAAAATGTACTTACCTAGCAACGTTGATTCTCTCATTAACTAATCTAATTAAATATTAGTTTATTATTATTATTATTATATTATCATTATTATTATTATAAATAAATAAAACTTGTAATTCATAAACTCTCTCTCTCTATATCTCTCTCTCTCTTTTACATAAACTTCAAACACATCAGGTAAGAATTAAAGAGAAAGAAAGAAGATAAAATCGATAAAAGCAAACAACATGATATAGCAAGAAATCAGTCCGCATCCGGTAAGGCAGGATGTTAATAATCTCAGAAATGTATGACGTTTTGATGACGTCAAGGTTTTGATGACGTCAAATTGCTATTAATAGAAATAGCAACAACAAATTCGCCTAGGTAATACTATGGCGAATTTGTTGTTACAGGGTAAACCCAAAAATAGAAATCTCCTTGACGGATACAGGGTGATGCAGCGGATATGAGTCACCATTTGAGATGCATTCTATATATAGATCATATTCAGTTTATAAACTGTTAGTACCTTAGAATAAACATGATGGTGCTCCTTGTCACTATGCCAAAATTGTTCAGGATTATCTAAATGGACGTTTTCCAAATCGCTGGATCGGACGCGGAAGCAACAGACCTTGTGTCGCGAGATGACCAGATTTAACCCCTTTAGATTTCTTTGCATGGGGCTTTATCGAGTCGCACGTCTATCAGACGAAGATTACGAGTCTTGAAAACTTACGTACACGTATACGAACTGCTGCAGATAAGATAACCCCGCAAATGCTCCAGAATGTGTTTAGAAATGCTGCGGAACGATTTGAGCTGTGCAGGGATACTGATGGGCGTCACGTCGAATCCTACTCTTAATTATTTAATAAATGTTACCACTTTATCATTTTATGATTGAATTCCATATAATTTCTAAGTGCTTCACAAAAATAGATCCTGACTTTATGTACACCCTGTATATTTCATGTCTTTATATTTAAAACAGATTTAGGGACACTTTATTGAAATTTGTTTATTGAAAGTTATAATCTTCACAACGTACCACTTAAGCAGTTTACACGTTTGTCTTCAGCTGTCTCTTTTTATTCAAATATATTTTGACCAACTAACTAATTGGGATCACCTGAAGATCAGGGCCCCCAGCCTTCTTTAGTTAGCTTTATAAGGCTAACTAACGAAAATATCACGACCTAACCTAACCAATCGTCAAGAGCGTACAGTTGACCTAACGATTGGTTAGGTTAGGTCGTGATATTTTCGTTAGTTAGCCTTATAAGGCTAACTAAAGAAGGCTGGGGGCCCTAATCTTCAGGTGATCCAGTAATTGTTTTTTATATCTTAAATATCGATGAACACACCATGTTTTAATTATAAGTTGAATTTTGAGTTACAATTTCCATTTCCAATATTTATATTCCTTAATTTACTGACCATATTTGAGTTATGAGTCACCTATGATTGCATAATACGTTAGGAAGTGGGAGGGGGTAAAACGTAAGTTGTGGGTTTCCCCACTCAATCGCAAGTTCGTGTATTAGAAAGCTTAAGAACTTCATTATTGCTGATGTATGGTTACATTACATAGTAAGGACTCTAAATGGCTGCATATATTTTTTACAATACAAAAAACACTGCCCATTTATGTTTCCCTCCACACTTCTACAAAATTTCATATGCTTTTGTGAAATCCATGAAGCTTAACTTTTCAAAGTACGACATTGTTATGACAACTATCAAAATTATGAGCTTCGTATCCGAAGCCAGTGCATCACAATTTGTGAAGCTGCATTAAAAATCTAATAAATTTGTGAGCTTAAAGTAAATATTATGTTATCACTGTTTTAAGTTTTCAATTTGTATAAAATTCGTAACATGCTGGAATGCGAGCGTGGACTGACGAGATAAACGTTAGTTTATGTAACTTCCATTGACCCACTAATAGAATTACGAAGGATTTTTCGGCTTATCCATAAAACTCTCATAAAAACCAATTTGGAGGAAGAGCATTATTAGGTATAAAATAAATATTCCTAATTTAATAACCAAAAGGCTTATCATTACTTCTTTGAAAGTGGATTTATTTAACCTCTTCACGACTGAGAACGTATATATTACGTTATATACGTGTGTATATATACACCTTCTCAGTAATGAAAGGGTTAAGAGCTTAGTGAACGATTGAGAATATACCACATACATTCAATTTAGTAAGAGTCAAAGGATTGCCAAAGCCTTTATAATAACAAATTGTGCAGACTCGCCGTTGAGTTGAAAACCTCCCACCTCGCTCTTTTTGCCCCCTTTCCACTACATTATGTGATCATTGGTGATTCACATGACTAAAATTTGCTCAGTTGAAAGAAAAATACAGTATATAGACCGTAGGTTGTAACTTACGATACCGTTTGCAATGAAAATATGTCGTTCAGTATTGATAATTTATACATCGATTTTTAAATTATAAGAAACAATTACGGTACTGTAAACATACATATACCTTCGCTTATTGCGGAATGTATTCAAATAAGAAAGAAGATCGGTGCTACTGTAGTATGCGGTCTACCGTTAAGTTTCTACTGTAGTATGCGGTCTACCGTTAAGTTTCTACTGTAGTATGCGGTCTACCGTTAAGTTTCTACTGTAGTATGCGGTCTACCGTTCAAACTATTTAAAAGGAATTGAAAATGAATTGAAAGGAATTATAATTTAATTTACACAATTAAGGAATTATTAAAGAAGTTAAACATACTACTAGCGCATACTTAACGGTAGACCGCATACTACAGTACGCCCTTGATGATTGGTTAGGTTAAGTCGTGATATTTTCGTTAGTTTTAACGAAAATATCACGACTTAACCTAACCAATCGTCAAGGGCGTACAATTAACATAATAATAAAATAATAAGAAGATAAGAAGCTATAATTAAAAGGTAGACCGCCGAATCGTAGGTAGACCGCATACTACAGTAGCACCAGAAGATCTATGTGTAGTGTGGTTGATTATGTTCTGTTACGTTAAAAATACACGTAAACAAAACTTAAAACTTGCATTAATATATGAGGGGCTCGGGCAAATAGAGGCGAATTAACCATTTTGGGATTTTGGTTGATTCGCCTCTATTCGCCCGAACGCCTCATATATTCTCATGTTTTTAATTTTTAAGAGGCTTAAAATATGAAGACTTACGCAGACTAAACCTGTATTCTCAACTTTTGTCCACTTGCTCTCTCTCCTATGCTGTTTAATGTGTATACTGACGGATTAATTGCTTCACCTAATGAGGCAACAGTGGGATGTTGTATAGATAACACAAGGATAAATAACTTAGTTTATGCCGATGATATGGTGTTAATAAGTCCCTCTGTTAAAGGTCTGGATCGGCTACTAATAGTCTGCGACGTGTATTCGCAGAAACATGATATTCTTTTTAATGTTACAAAACTAAGGTTATGCAATTTCATCCTAAAGCTGTAATCAACCAGCTGATAATAAGGTTTAAAATGAATGGTGAAGTAATTGAGGAAGTACAAGAAAGCGAATATGACCATAAGGAACTTTCGATTCTGTACAAGTGAAGCTAAAGAGACTCTCTTTCGTACTTTCTGCAGTAATATACACGGACAGCAACTCTGGGTGAACTATAAAAAAGGTTCTGGCAGAACCCTAAATTTGATGTACAACAGATCTTTTAGACTCTTACATAAATTACCCCAGAGATGCTCAGCTTCGCAAATGTTTGCTACCTGCAATGTCCCGAGCTTCCCGGAGGTAACAGGACGTGCTCAATATTGTCTAATGCAAAGAATTAAAAAATCAACCAACCCGATTATCCAAGCTATCCACGAGTCCTGCCGTTTATCCTCTAAGCTACGGAATTCTTGGTACGAAAACGTCTGTCTGTAGCTCCACTTAACTTCAACATTACTGTATTATATCTAATCAACTGTACCGTAAGATGGGGTAACTGGGCACCTGCAGGGGTAACTGGGCACTACTAAGTTTAAGGTACATTTCGTTATTATTTTTTCATTTTAGGTACCTATACCTATTACATAGGTAGATACTTACAATTTATGGAAAAAATTCATACTGTTATATAACGAAATTTACCTTAAACTTAGTAGTGCCCAGTTACCCCTGCAGGTGCCAAGTTACCCCATCTTACGGTATATATTTCTATCCTTAGTATGTGAACTGTCATTGCATTAATAATATTTGTCATATGGACTATCGTCTGCCAATAAACCTTTTCATTTCATTTTCATTTTGTGACACAGTAACCAGCGACGTTCGCAGAAGGTTTTTCAATCATAGTCTAATATAATTACCAAGTCTTATCATGAAAGAATGGAAAAAACTGAAAAGACCAGAAGATATAAGGAAGAGATGGATTGAGTATATTGAAGAACTGTATGAAAAGAGAACAAACCTAATAATATTGAAATGAAGGAAGCAGATGAGGTGGAAGTAGATTGCATGGGACTGGACATATTGGAAAGAGAAGTAGAGATGGCTGTAAGAGACCTAAGAAATGGCAAGGCCCCAGGACCAGATGATGTACCAGCATCACTTCTGAAAAGTCTTGAGGGTGATGCTGGAGAGGAGGTGAATGTATTGTGCAGAAACATGTATGAAAGTGGAGACTGGCCTGCTGACTTTATGAGAGTCTCTATGATTACTTTCCCCAAGAAACCGACAGCCACCAAGTGTTTAGAATTTCGAACCATAAGCTTGGTCAGCCATGCATCAAAAATAATGCTAAGGATACTAACCAGAAGACTAACGAACATAGCTGAGCAGTACAGTGGAGAGGATCAGTTTGGATTTAGGTCAAAATGTGGAACAAGAGAAGCTATTGTATTATGAAAATGATGGGAGAGAGTGCTGGAACATGATCAGGAAATGTTTTTGTTTTACTTTGAAAAAGATTTTGACAGAGTCCAATGGAGGAAACTAATGGAAATATTGAAGAATATTAATGTTGACTGGAGGGACCGTAGGCTGATAAAAAATTTATATCTTGGGCAGACTGTGAATGTTAGAGTTGCAGGAGGAGAATCGGAGCTTGGATTGGTTGGGAGAGGGGTCAGGCAAGGATGCTCCCTGTCCCCAGTGCTATCTAACATCTATGCGGAAGCAATGATAATTAATAGAAGCACTATCAGATCTGGAAGAGGGAATAGAGTGAGAGGTAAATTGGTCAAATCTGTAAGGTTTGCAGATGACAAGGCATTTGTTTGTAGTACTGAGGAAGGACTGCAAAGAATGGTCAACAGCTTGACAACAACGGCGGAAGAATTCGGAATGAGAATTAATGAGACCAAGACAAAGGTAATAAAAAATTGCAAGAAGGAAAGGAGCACAAATGAACCTAACGATAGGAAATCGGACCTTAGAAGAAGCTGAGCAGTTTAAATATCTGGGAAGTTTATTAACCAACAATGGAGATTGATTGCACTGAGGAAGTAAGATCTAGAATTGGTATGGGTAAGGTAGCTTTTGATAGACAGAAAAGACTAATTACAGGTAAACTCAACTTGAAGCTGAAGTAAAGGTTAGTAAAAAGCTTGATATGGACTGTGGTACTGGTATGGAGCAGATACATGGACACTGAAAAGAACTGAAAAGAAACTCGTGGAAAGTTTTGAAATGTGGATTTGGAGAAGAATGCTAAAGATAAGCTGGAGGGAACACCAAAGTAATGAGGAAGTACTGCAACAGGTGAAGAAGGAAAGAAGGCTCATTAAGGTGATGAGAGAAAGACAGAAGAAATGGATCGGACATGTGTTGAGAGGAGAAGGATTGTTGAAGGAGGTGATAGAGGGTAGATATGAAGGTAGAAGGTCGAGGGGAAGGAAAAGGAAACCAATGCTGGATGATTGAAGGCAGACAGAAGCTACCATGAGATGAAAAGGATAGCTTAGGATAGAACACTTTGGCGGGACACACGAGTTGGACCTGCCTGATAGGCAGGACACGATGGATGGCTGGATCATGAAAGTTCATTTCATTCATAAACATTCGAGCAAAAATTGATTAACAATCCCCTCCCGTGCGAACTTTAGAAATTACAAATGAGCTTTACAGTTTATAAATTTTATTCAACGGTGTTAATTAAGAAGCCGGTTTTTGGAATGGCTTGTAATTTCGGATTAGGCCCAAAATTTCTTACATATTGTGTGTTTTACGATTGTAATAACATACAAATTAGAGGAAACAAGAACGATTTAACTTTTCATTACTTTCCGAGAGATAAGACGTTTTCGAGAGTATGGTAATTGTAAACAGTAAGCGCATGAATGAGATGAGTAGTCTTAGTATTATATTTGACTGTATTTCAACTTTATGCAAGGAATTTGGAAATAAAACCTGATATCCCTACTATCCTAAATCTCTCTACGATACGCGTAGTAATTATAAACAGTAAGCGCAAGTTGTAGATCATCGTATATTGACTTTAGTATGATAGCTCATGAATGAGATGAGGAAACTTGGTCACATGTTAGACTATGTTTCAATCTTAGGCTAGGAACTAGAAAACAGAACAATATTCCTAATATACCTACTATCCTTAGTCTGTTAAACTTACTTAAAGCTAGTAAATAGTGTTACATAAGCTATAAATTTACTTAAATTACAGTTGGGTACCTACTATACAGTGATGGGCATTGATACACGAAAATCCCTAAGGCAATACCGATACATCGATACTCGTAAATCGTCTAAAGCAATACCGATACATCATACTTTATAGATGGCTAAAGCGATATCCATAGCGATACATGTATCGCGATACATTACTAAAAGAATGAACAAATCTTACTGATATGTAAATAAATTTTTACTTTGTATATTGGGTGTAAAAAACGATCAATTCAGTTAAGAAAAAATGTATTTTATACCAAGTTAGCTCACAGAAAAACAAATGTTATAAACTTTTAACGAGGAGCATAAGAAATTGTAGGTGATCTGCGAAAATCTCGAAGGCGATACCGATACATCGAGACTCGTAAATCGTCTAAAGCGATACCGATACATCGAGACTCGTAAATCGTCTAAAGCGATACCGATACATCGAGACTCGTAAATCGTCTAAAGCGATACCGATACATCGAGACTCGTAAATCGTCTAAAGCGATACCGATACATCGATACTTTATAGATGGCTAAAGCGATACCGTTACCGATACGAAAGTATCGCTCGATACGTAACGCCGATACAAAAGTATCGCTCGATACGTAATGCCGATACAAAAGTATCGCTCGATACGTAACGCCGATACACGTATCGCGATACTGCCCATCTCTGCTACTATATACTGTATATATTTGGATGAAAAAGGGCAGAACGCGTTAACTTACAGATTAACCTGCCTCATTCCACGCATCTATTAAATTTCTTACGCTATTTGTGAAATCCAGGAAAGCAAAGCCAGTTGGTCAATAAATTTACAAACTAACGCAGCTATTGAAAATTCTAGGCTTCTCATCTGAATCCAGTTGGTCAAAATTTGAGGCGGATTAATTTAAAATGTAAATGCTTTGTAAATACTAAATACTGGATTAAAAACTTGTTTATATTTCATATGAATTTATATACTACCGTAAATTCTAATACCATACAGACTGATATATAAATAGACTTTCATCTAAGTATATTATTTAAAAGCGTGAAACCTATAATTTTCAGGCCTAACTGACAATTTTTAGTGGTATAAAATCTTTTCCATGGTTAAGGAATATGAACACTATACAGGGTGTTTCTAAAGTAACCATCTATTTTGGTGAAATAGGGGGATTTTAAACAATTGTTATATTGACATAATGGTATGTGCATTGTTATACAAAAATCATGTATTTATAATATTTCAATTGCTTTACACGATTTTTTGTTAATTATTTTATTTTATTTTCAGACCCATATCATTGATGATGAATGTGCAAGAAGGGTTATGTAGTAACATGCAGGATAAAAGGCATGAAATGCAATGAAATTAGAGAAAAGTTTGAGAGAAGGTTTCGTAAAACAGGCCCTAGAGACCAGGCTATTCGCGAATTAGTAAACAAATTTATGAGGACTGGATCTGTGCATGACGAGCGTAGATCTGGACGGCCAAGAAGATCTCACGAAAGAATCGAATCTGTTCAAGAAGCATTCGAAGAGGATCCACAATTATCGATTCGGAGGGCATCCCACAGATTAGAAATTCCACAAACAACGGTTTACAGAATTCTACGTTATGATTTAAAGAAAAAGCCATACCACATTCAAGTGTTCCACAACTTACAAGAAGAAGATTATCCACGAAGAGCAATAATGTGTGCCGAGCTTACAAAAATATATACAGGGTGTCCCGTAAGTCTGGACCCATAGGGATTTATAATATATTTGTTTATTATGTTATTATTATTATTTTATTTTATTATTTTTTTATTATTTTTTATTATGATTTTTATTTGTGGGGCCACTTGAAAGCCAAAGTGTACGAGGTCAAACTTCAGAACATTTTCCACCTTAAAGCACGCATTGTGGAGGCGTGTCAAGAAATTTCTGCGACTGTGATTCAGAAAGTGCTGTCGCAGTGGAGATTGCGTCTTCAACTATGTGTGCGACACAACGGCGGACACTTTGAACAGATTATGTAATAAATTTTTGGACTATTTTGTAATTTTATTATTTTTCCCTATGGGTCCAGACTTACGGGACACCCTGTATATATATTTTCATGTTTTAAAGGTGTTTTTTTTATAATTCATATTATTTCGCAAAATAAATGGTTACTTTAGAAACACCCCGTATTTTAAATAGCGCTTGAGACGCGAAACGTCCCCTCAACGACTTAGTGGTAACCCACCGTAAAGACTTTACTGAACAGTGCAGTTTTAACTCCCAATTAACTTTAATTTAATTTTTTATGGTTGTCTTGTTTTTTATAAATTTATGGACTGACTTGCTTTTTCCTTGATTTCACGAAAAGGTATAAAATTTTGTACAAGCGGGGTCTGATTAGATGCACAAAATTATTTATTATACTGGGTGATCCAGATAAATGGGACCCATAAAAAAAAGCCAAATATTCTTAATATTTAATTCCTTTCATAAAAACTATATATCATTCGAAAGAGTAGAGTTACAAGTTTATTATGAAATATTTATTTTTTAAAAATGACTCCTTTCAAATGTGCTCCATTAGTTGCCAAGCATTCCAGTGTTCTCGCTTGTAAGTTCTGCATCACTTTTGCAAGAGTGTGCGGTGGTATGGCCTGTATCTCATTTGTGATGGCGGCCTTCAATTCTTGCAAGGTCGTTGGGTTATTTTTGTAGACCCTACTCTTTAAATATCCCCAGAGATATTAATCTAAGGGAGAAAAATCCTGAGACCTTGCGGGCCATTCAACGTCTCCAAATCTTGAGATTAACTCGCCTGGAAACGTTTGACGCAAAACTGCCATGCAGTTCCTCGTGGTATGGCAGGTAGCTCCGTCTTGTTGGAACCAGTGGTTTTCTAGACAAAGATCTCTTAATTTAGGAATAAGGAAATCGGTCAACATTTTTCGTAGCGATCACCATTTACAGTGACCGTGTTTCCGGTGGAATCCTCGAAAAAGTACGGCCCTATGATCTGAGATGCAGTAAGACCACACCAAACAGTTACACGCTGACTATGCAACGGGACTTCGGTAATATTCAATGGATTTTCTGTTGCCCAGAAACGACAATTTGTTTGTTTACAGTTCCATTCAAGTGAAAATGGGCTTCGTCTGACATAATCAAAGTTGCTAGAAAATTGGTGGTGTCATTTACCTTCTGTTGGATCCATTGACAGAATTGTCGTCTTCGTGCGAAATCTCCATCGTTTAGTTGTCGCACTGTTTGAATTTTATATGGAAAGAGCATTAAATTTTGCTTGAATATACGGTGTGTTGTTCCATATCCAACTCCTAACAGCTGAGAAGCACGTCTGATGCTTATGTTAGGATTATCCTGTACAATTTCATGAGTTCTGTTAATGATCTCGTCTATCCTTGCTGTGCGCACTCTTCCAGTTGGTTTTCTTTTTCCACTGCTGCCAGTTAGGGAAAAATTTCTGACACACCGACGGATTACTTTCTTAGAAGGTGATTTTGACATCTGAAAATTTGTCTTGAAAGATCTTTGAGCTGAAAACTACACTTCTTGCTCATAATATTGCTCAGTTATGAAACGCAGCTGTTCCACAGTCCATGCAGTCATCTTGAAGGGTTAGTTTTAACTAACACTTTTATTTTGTTTTGTATCTTATCTTGTCTTGTATTGTCAAAACCTATACAATCCTGTACAAACTTGTAACTATCCTCTTTCGAATGATGCGTATGATTTTATAAAAGGACTTATACTTTAAGAGTTACAGGGGTTTCTTTTGGGTCCCATTTCTCTGGATCACCCTTTATTTTACCATAAACAACACAAATTGTAAAATAGTCGAAATTTTGTTTTTTGCGTGTTAGAACTTTCGACAAATAAGCTCCGCCGAGCGTCACGCTGACGGAAGGCTAACTCAGCTAAATAACTTTTTGGCCACATAAACTTTGCTCTAAACGTTTTTGTAGTGAACGAATTTGTTCGATATTTACAGTACATCGAATTATTCGTGACCACGTCCTCTATCTTTTGGTGTAAAGTGCATGTGATGTAGTTTCTTCTGAAAAAAAGTTATAGCCTTCAGAAGAGCCGTCCGCGAAGTGCAAGTCGGGGTCAAAAAAGATGCACTGCATCTTTAATTTTTAATATTTCTGGTGTAACCGTTGCAGGTTGTGACGGCACAAACTGGCATTTTGAGTGGGGTTTTCCAATACGCGCGGTCCATAGCAGCCTTTCCCCGTTCGTTGAGACAGCCTTGCCCGATTTCTTTGAAATATGCGTCCCCGTTTAGCAAAATTTTTATTGCTGCTGGGTATTCGAGACACCCAATCTGCGGAATCCCCGAGCAGTTGCATGAACTGCACGTACCTGGTTCCGGCAACACCTCCACGCTTCACGGTTTGTGAGACTTAAATAAATTACTCATTTTAAACGGTGTCAAAAAAATATGCACTTAATTATTATTAATAATATACTGTACATATACAACCCACATAGCTCTACTTGACCGGGTGGAATCAAAGGCTTTTCGTCTTATCAATTCCCCGCCTCTTACTGACTGTCTGCAATCCTTCTATCTTTATTATCGCTATTATAAGGGACACTGTTCTTCCGAACTCTCTAACTGCATGCTTCCTCCTTTAAGGAGATTAAGCAGTCCCAGACTTTCGACACATTTTCATTTCTCTTCTATCCAACTCTCTAATGCAAGGATTAATCGGTATCCTCAATCATTCATCTACTCAACCAGTCAACTCTGCAACAATCTTCCTCAATCTATCTTTCCCCTGGTCTGTGACCTCCAATCTTTCAAGCGCAGAGTGTCCATGTATCTCGAAAACCCTGGACCTTCAACTTGGCTCTCTTCTTCTATGGTGGGGGTCGTGTTTGCGGGTATTCACTCTTGGCCCCTCCTTCCTGCATACAAAAATATTTTTCAAAAACTATGGATTTAGGAGAGCAAATCTTTTTATTGTAGACGAAATAAAATTGAGGATTTATTGTGCCGTCAGTTATAATATAAATCCCAACGAACTGCAATGCATATTTCACATGAACAATGCAGCGTTTCCATGCTGCCTGGATAAAAGAGATTGGTGCCGGCAGTTGCTTTTAACCGAGTAACTCTCACAACTTTAGTTTTAAATGTTTCTAATGTATATTTTTATTCTTTCTTTCTTTCTTTCAATGTAATTTACCATATAATTTATTGTAATAATGTAATAAAGCTTGTAATTCACTACACAGTTTTTCTTTTTTAAATAAAAAATTAATGCATTTCATGGCTTACTGTCTGGAAGAGACAGACAGACAGACAGACCTAAAATTCACTCTGTACTTTCTGAAGAAAGATGTTGAAAAACAGAAAAAAGATAGACAAGAAATTGAAAATAAAGAATACCGAAAGCTTTCATACCATGCTTACACTTATAAACGTGTAAACATTTTATACACACGCGCACACACACATTCACACACATAAAGAGATATGCATTTTTTGAGGAGTATTTCTTCATTTTTTTTTTATTGAGTGATCCATCACTTCATTACCGTGCTTTTAGGTTCAGTATTTAAAATTAAGGTGCTCTTCCAATATGTGCTCTACCGCGAAACTGTGATCTACCATATTCCAATACGTGCTCTACCGTGAAACTAGCCTTATAAGGCTAACTAACGAAAATATCATGACTTAACCTAACCAATCGTTAGGTCAACTATACGCCCTTGACGATTGGTTAGGTTAAGTCGTGATATTTTCGTCAGTTAGCCTTATAAGGCTAACTAACGTACCTGCTGCTAATCCGAATAATCTAAGGTAGATCACGTATTGGAATGTAAATTTTAAGGTAGAGCACATATTGGAAGAGCACCAAAATTAATTATATAATACTCTATTCTTTTGCGCCAGCACTGATCTAAAGAACCGTTAACCGGTCAACATATCCCAACTGTTATCATACACTTCTCCGACAGTGCACAAGTGTGTGTGAGCAAATACACTCGAATGAGTGTGCGACCGTTTGCATATACACGAGTATGTTCAGGGCTTTACAGAACAGGATGCATAATCCCAAACCTATATGCACTCCCTACGATACATACAAAGGCGTGCACAAAATCAGAAACATAAATGAGAATTATAGTACGTCGCGTTTTAAGGACTGAAACATCACATAACCATCTAAATTTAAAACGTCACGATTTTCCAATTACAACAATCTTACATTATATTTTCAAGTAGCTTTCCTTAAAGTGAACACTTGCTATTCAAACGTTTTGACTTCCGAAAGTCCTTTCGACGTAAACTAATATATTTAGTTCATTGAATTTTGTTACCTATAATGTACTTGCTGAAATATAATACTTTTAAACTATTATCTAAGTTAGCTTGTCTTCTTTGTTTACGTTAAATTTCCCTGCATCTGCGAAACCCTTTCCTACAGTGAAAGATTACATTTTCATCTTTTTAAGGTTTTACATTAATTGATCGAGTCGTGCACTTTCCAACTTATTTAAATGTATTGCATATTGGGTCTTTTTCGACTTCATTCACTGCTCATTTTTATTTAAAAAAATGCTTTTTTAGGTAATTTTATACGCAGAATTCAATTTTGACCTTTTTTAAATGCGGAAATTAACCAAATATAAGACATATAAATCCTAACCTAACTAAAATACAAAGTAAATTATACCCACCTATCGCCTAAATCAACGCAATATCTTCCACAAAAAACATATGATATCTTGTTTATAAATTATACAATACCCTCAAAGGATGCATATTATAAGTTGGGTTAAGTTAGGTTAATTTTGATTTGGTTAGATTAATTTAGGTTAGGTTAGGATAGTGCAACTCACCTCTCTTAAATAATTGTTATAGTCTATGACTGCGTCGGTTTTAATTTCGAAAAGGGTATTGTATACTTTCGAAACAAGATACTGTATGATTTTTGTGGAAGATATTGTGTTCATGTAGGCTACAGGTGGGTATAGTTTACTTTCTATTTTAGTTAGGTTAGGGTTTATATAGCTTAGGTTTGGTTAATTTCCGCATTTAAGAAAGACCAAAATTGAATTTTGCGCATAAAATTACCTGAAAAAAATGCATCCTTTTATTAAAAATCAGCAGTGAATGAAACCGAGAAGATCCTCCAGATCGAGCGACTGGATCAGGAGAATCGAAATCTGACCAAATGTTTATGACTTGAACCAGTAATATGGTGGCATTTATTGCAATTGGGGAAGTAGGGTAGGGGAGTGCCAGTGCCAAAGGGGGTTTAGGGGGTTCCCCCCAAAATAACCTAGAGTACAACTTCCGCAGTACGCTGACATACGCATATACCTAACCTAACCTAGAGAGCGCAACCTCGACAATAATAATAATAATAATAGTAATAATAATAATAATAATGATAATAACAGGTTTAGAGGCCACCTGACGCAGCACGAAGAAATATGCATATACACATAGGGTCAATAAAACAGCGACACACACACACAACAGCAAATGTTTAAAAGACTTGCGAGCTTATACGATGATTTTCAGTGGTGGGCACCGTTAACCAAAAAGTTAACTTCGTTAACCGCTAATCCGTTAACCAAAAAGTTAACTTCGTTATCCGTTAATTCGTTAAAATGTAACGGAAGTTACCGATAAACCGTTAACGTTAACTTTTATTATAAAAAAAATGAAAAACACAATATATATATATAATTTAATTTTCCTCTTCTTCTCGTTCTCCATTTTGTCCATGAGATGCATGTTGCCCTTCATGAAAATTAGCATATCAAAGTTTTCATCAGACTGGGATGATCTCTTGGCCCTCAGGATGTCCTTGCCCATAGAGAACAAACGCTCTACTGCAGCACTGGAGGGGATGGCTGTGTTGAACTTGATGAACAAGTCCACCAACACTTGCTCACCCAAGAAGGCAGCATCTGTCAGCAAGTCCTTGGAGTTGGTCTCCAGCCAGGTCTTGACCAAGTTCTGGGCCTTGCCCTTGAGTGACCTGTGGCTTCTGCTGCTCTCTTTTGTCTGGATGACAGCACTGAAGAAGTCATCATCCTCCTCCTCCTCGTTGTTGCTGCCTCCACTGTTGCTGCCCACTTCGTTGGACTGCTGCTTCATGGCCTCCTCGACTGTACCCTCCATGCTTTTCCTCACCCTGGCGACCTTGGTGTTGTCATACTTGTCCAACCAGATGAGGCGAAACCTGGGATGGAAGGCAGCAGCCAGCTGGCATTCGTCATCCTCCAGGAGGGGCCCAAACCTTTTGTCGATGCCTGCCAAAAGTGCGTCGACCAAGGCGCTGCAGTAGACGAGGCCCCTGGACTTCAAGTCCTTAAGCCTGAAGATTGTCGCAGCAACTGTTGGCAGCAGAGTCCCAAGGTAGGCTTGTTCCTCCCCCTGGATCTTGTCGAGTGCTTTGGCCACAGGTGACATGATCTGGAAATAAAACAATGGAGAATTAGTAAATTGTAGAAATTCAAATTTGATTATTCTGCAATATTATTCTATTGTATTTTACTCAATAAATATAACGATAATTGAATGAGCAAAACTAAAACGTATCTACTGGCTGGTGTTAAGAAAAAATATAACTTTATTGCAATAAATAAATATAGTTGGAATAATTGTATTCTTAAACGTTTACGTAACAACGCTATTATTGTATCAAGGTCCTGCATTTAATTGTAACCAGAAAAAAATAAATCGTGGAATTTCCACGAGTCCCGCTAGTTTATTATTAATTTATAAATATATTACCTTGACATACTCTTTCATTAAGTCGACATCCTGGTCTTTGAAACGTTTATTTATGAATTTTTTGGGTTAACGGACTTGAGTTAACGGAAGTTAAATGTAACGGAAGTTAATTAGTCCGATAATGATTTTCAAAGTTAACTTAAAAGTTAAATCGTTAACGAAAAAGTTAACTTTGTTAATTAACGATTAACGGATTAACGGTTTGTGCCCAGCTTGATGATTTATGCTGGACGTTAGTGGGGCGGAGCCTATCACCAGCATCACTGACTCAGGCACAATTTAAAATGAGCGAGGAGCAAATAGGAATACAGTTGCATACAATATTTATTAATACTCGTACGTCAAGACATTATTTTAGTAGTATAGTAAACTCACAATTAATAGTGGAAATAATTACATTCTCATTCCTTTGTATAATAATAATAAATCCAATTCTTTTTAGAAATAATACTCCGTTGAATGTACGAGGTTTTCTATACTCGATATACAGATCCTTCAGGTCAGTTAGGATTATTTTTATTCCTACTTTACAATTGGGCGTAACGTTTTCGTAATTCTTAATCTTTGAACATACAGTATAACTTCAAAAGCCTGTTCAAGTACACGATCGTTTACTACAATATTATTATGAAAAGTTAATGTATACAGAACACGTTCTAAGTGGCAATTATTCTCTTTTCATCCGTCTATTCAATTAAAAACTGTTCAGAGCTCTTAGCGATGTGTAAGGAAGTCTTCTAAATCGTGGCGACAGTAAGAGCGTATATAAGAAATAGTTCCTGCGGATGAACGGTGAAGGCAAGGGATGGTTTGTAACCTCTAGGCCAGCGTAGTAAAGCGAGTGGTAGTACTTCTTGGGGGATGTCTTTTAAATATTCTCTAAGATCCAATCTGTTCTCACCTTGTTCCTCTACACGCTTCATAAAATCGTCAGTTAAAAATGTATAGGCATGCTCGAGAACGGTGTCAAAATAACATGTCTTCAACTCGCGCATTTAATAGGGGTTTCAGGTTGAGGAAGGTGACTATTTTAAACAATTTATCGAGGATAAATCGGCAACAAGTAGGTACTAAACTGTAATTGCCAATGTTTATACCGAATGTGGTTAGATGAGCTTTCCACAACAATCATATATCAATGCACGGTAGGGATGGGCATCCGGGATCCCGGGATCCCGGAAGTAGACAGCTCATTTCCGGGAAAACTGTCATCGATCCCGGGATTTCCCGGTATTTTATTTTCAGGGGAGACTTTTAAACACAGTTTTATTATAAGGTATATTTATTTCATGCAAAGGCTTTTCACAATTGAAGTTTTCGTTCACCTGATTTTTAAACTTTGAAAACCGTTTTCGCTTGAGTATGGGGTTATTATCTCTACAAAACATATCGAGATACGTACCAAGGTTTGGGCGGGTGAAAAAGTATATACACAAAATTACTTAACACGCTAATTGATTCCGTGGTAAATCAGTTAACAGTGAGGGGACCTATTCGAGAAATAATGCGTGCCCATACCGTTCCACTCTGAGTGACAAAAGGTACTTGGCGCTAAGGTCCGTCATAAAAGGTACACAGATCTCTAGCTATGACTTCACTAGACACCTCATCGTGGTAAACATTAATGTAGTAATAAAAATACTTTAAAGTGTCCGTGATTACCAGGTTTGCATTTTTTTTTTTTTGCAGGAGTGTAATCAGTGATGTGTAACATGACGTATTAAATTTTGTTGCTTGTTGCTTGACGATTGGTTAGGTTAAATCGTGATATTTTCGTTAGTTTTAACGAAAATATCACGACTTAACCTAACCAATCGTCAAAGGCGTACAGTTGACCTAACCGGGCATTCAATAATTTTACCGTAGGTTTCGATATACAGTATATATATATATATACTGTATATATGACCTTAGAGGCCGACGCCACATAGCCTATGTTCTTATATATATATATATGCTAGAGCCCCGCCCATTTTATGACGTGTATATGCTAGAACTCCGCCCATTTTATGTCTATCTTTTATGACGTGTCTATGATGTCACTATCTTTCAACCAATCCGGAATACAGAGGCCTCCAGCGGCCTCAGATCACCTCATTTCCTCGGAGGACGACGCCACATATCCTATCTTCATCCCCGGCCTCAGTTACCCCTATCTCCCAAGTCTCATTCAAATCTGGCCAGTGGTTTGGCCAGTCATAAGAAACAAAGAAAGAAAGTTCGCAGGCAGTTCGACCGTCACAATTATTAGTACTGATAAAGTTCCATTTTGATTATTGCAATTCTATATGAACAGCAACAGTTGCCAGGAACAGCTATACACAATTAGGATTTAGGATTTAGGATATTCGTTTTTTCACTATACCTCATTGTTCCCTCAGCTGTGGAAAAAGCATTTTATGTAGAGGTCTGAAATTTTTATGATGGCTTATCAATAGATTGAGGTAAACGTTTTGTAAATTTTGGAAATGTGAACTGTATATTTTTGAAGTTATTGATGTTCAAATCTCAAGGCGTTTATTTTGGGCCACCCGATATATTAGTAGTGAATTTGAACCAAAAATAGACATTACACAACCAACCTCCACACTCCCTCATTCCCCTTCCCCACCCACCAGGTTTTTCTTTCTATTATGCTTGCTCATCATTATCATATACTGATCATCCTTTTTAGATGTTTTTCGCTTCCATCCTTAACCTGTTTTGTTCTTCACATCCCCAGTTTGTGAGTGGTGAGAAAGTGTTTTGGAAACAGTAGACAATGATACCCCAGCTTTAGCAGCTATTTGTCTTTGAGTGTTGCCTTCTTTATGGAGAACAATAATTTTCAAACTATTCTTGTATGAAATTTCCTTATATGGAGCCATTATACTATCTTATCTGTAAAAAAAAATTAGAATATGAGACAATTTTTGTATTAAAGTTTAACAAATAAGATGATATTTTTAAAGAAACTTGCGATTACATGAGGGTATAAACAACCTGTGTGACTCATTAAATCTATAAAACATGTTATTACATCAAATTAAATAGTATATTTACCAGTAAAGAACCTGGCCCTCAAAATTAGCAAAATCAATAAAAACTAGTGATGTATCGATTCCTCGGCATTGGCAGAATCGGCCATTTTTGGGGCATTGGTATCGGCCAAATTTAGCTGATTCTCTTATTAATTATTTGAAATTTTAAAATTTTCATTACAAAACAAAATCTATATTTACAGAAACTTGAACACCAAAAAACACTATGATAATTTATACTCATTTCAAAGTGTAATTATATACAAATATTTTACATTCACAAAAATGGCAAAGCATAATAATTTACGTTGTCCATAAATTTACATTTTCTCGACTAGCTAATCTCTAAATATTATAAACTATTGTAATGTAATTGTAATTGGTTGTGTAATGTCTATTTTTGGTGCTGGTTAAGTGTGCAGTCTACCTACGATTCGGCGGTCTACCTTTTAATTATAGCTTCTTATCTTGTTTACTAATTGTTTGTTTACATCCCATTGTCAATCGCCCTTGACGATTGGTTAGGTTTAGTCATGATATTTTCGTTAGTTTTAACGAAAATATCATGATTAAACCTAACCAATCGTAGGTAGACCGCACACTTAACCAGCACCCTATTTTTGGTTCAAATTCACTAGTATATAAAAAGTTGTATTGTGGTAGCTGTTCATATAGACTTGCAGTAATCATAATGGAACCTTATTACTGTATAAGACTAGTAAACTACATGGAGTTCAACGCTGTATACGATCATATTAATGGTTTATCTTTATGAACACAGACATTACAATATAATTACCTGTATGTCAATGAATGCACATTCAATTGTCCTTTAGATATACATATATGTCTGTTAGGGTGTTTCATAAATTAAAAGTTTGGAAAAACTTTAATCCACATGGATCCCCTTGTTCCATTTGCTGAGGAGACTGATAAACCGAAGTATTAATTCAATAGTTTAAAGTTTACGGGTCCCCAGTTTGATGCTCTGGCAGATCATAAACGGAAAAAATTAAACAAAAATCTGTCAATGAATTTTTATTCAACAAACGAGTACCATTTCACTACACATTTTCACAAAGATACAAAAAACATAACCACTTCTTGCGAATCATTTGTCCATGAAATCCTTCTTGGTTTTATTCGGGTATTTCGCCCTATGCTGCATCACAGTTTTGAGCAAATACTGCTTCTGCTCTTCGTTCTTCGTCAGAGAACAGTTGAACTCTTTGGTGAGCGCGATGGCTCTTTCGGCCCGATCGTTGACGACAGAGATTTTGTTAACAGTTGCCGCTGCTTGCTTGAAGCCCTCTACTTCAGTCCACTCGGCAACTGGCTTTTTCAAGAATTCTGTGTCCAAGTCGAATGCATGGAAGAAAGCCATCGTCTTTCCTGTCACGAACTCCGCCAGGTGTTTCGAGGCAAGATTCCTGACGTTCTTCCCTTGGGGTCGCTTGAGTTCCTTTTTCGATGCGGGCTTACCCAAACTGACGACCATCTGAGCCTTTTCTTCATCTGCCACATCTGCGTCGAAGAACGCCATGGCAATAAGAGTCTCAGAGATGTACCATAGGTGTCGAGACATGGCTTCTTGCGCAGCGTTAACACACGAATATCCCGACATGGCAAAGACTTCCGCGTCACGCAGAAATTCCAGATCAACTGCGGCAGCCTTGCTTGAGGTTGCAGCACGAGTCCAACCTCTGATGTAGACGAGGGACACGAAGAGACCTACGGCTGTCAGAGCTTCCAACTCGTGACTCGACATCTTGAACTGCTTCTTCAGTAGAATTACTTTCAAGGAGTAGATGGCTATCGCCATCCATCGAGCGTGATGGTAAGCGCCAGGGGCTCTGAGAGGGAAATCCACCACTTTTGCTTCTCCCAGGAAGATGAGAACCAACTGTAGCAGTTCCTTGTAGTCATCGCGCTGATGCGACGTGCTCACCATCCCTCTCACCAGCAGGACTGACTTCTCCCTCAGTTCCCTCATAGAGTCATTGACTTGAGCAAAATCGTACGGCCGCACGTCCAACCGGTCGATGAACTTCCATTGTGCCTGAAACCTCTTGAAAACGGGTATATCGGGGCCACTTGAAGGGCCGTATGCACGCTTGAAGACGGAGCTGAGGATGACTTCATAGATGTGATGCCGACAGGGGAAGTAGATGAGTTCTCTGCCAAGACCTTTCTCAATCAGGACGCAGGCCCCGATATGAATCCCGGTGTTCGACGCTGTCGTGTCGAAAGACAGTCCCCGCACGCGCTCTTCCATCCTGTGTTCCTTGACCAAATCCAAGCAAACTCGCGCTATCTTCTCGCCGGTTCCGGACGTCACCTTAGGAACGCCGAGCAACTTCTCCTTGCCGTCGCCAGAGACGAGGACGGCGATCCGGTCAACGCTCTCCTTCCATTGCTCATTGTCAGGTAGGAGCTTACCGTCCCAATGCAAGACAAGAGGCTGACCAGGACAAACTTCGTCGGATTGATAACTTTCAGCAGCCACCTTCCTGAGAGCCTTGCGTGTGCGGTACATGGTACTGGCAGAAATGGACAGTTCATCCAAGTCAAAACCTAGTGATTTAGCCGCTGCAGCGTACGACATAGCTGAATCGCGGTACGAAATATTCAGCCGATCGTAGGTAGTCGTCACATCCTGTGAGATCAGATTCCTGCGTCGCTTCTTGGTATTTCCCTTGGAGGAGGATGGAAAAACTTCCACGGTTGGGTCAACGACATCTGAGTCAGTCTCTGACGAAGTTGAAATCACTAAAGCCCCCGTATCTTCTGCAGCTCCTTGTTCCTTCCTGGCCTTCTCCTGTTGTTCCTTAATCTTGTCCAGCCTCTTCCTTTTCCTAATCTCCTTATAGTGAAGCTTCATGTCAACAGGGCCCATGCTGCAGGAATTTGGATCTTCACGCTGCATGTCGAGAAAGTGGATGTCCTCCTGATTCTTCATCATTTCCTTAGCCTGTGAATGAGCAATGTCCATGATCTCCTTCGCTATTGCCTCCTTGAACATCGCCTCCTTCACTCGGAAGGACTCTGCTTTATGTGACTTGTGCTTCACAAGCCGGTCGTATTCCTTGAGAAGGGATTCCATCTTCCTCAAGGCCGAATCTCGACGCATCATGGGGATTCTCGCTCTCTCCCAAAATATGAGACAGGCATCCAGGCACAGGTTCAGGCATTTAGTACGTCCAAATTTTTGCTCCTTTTGGTGGTAAAAGTACTTTTTGAGTACTTGCAACTGAGTTGGAAGGCCACTTGATGTGATGTTCGCATCCGTCTGTCCAATAAGAAACACTTCTGTTTTCGCTCTGGTAGACACCTGGAAAAGAAAACAAACTAAATAATTCCACAGAAATAATTTCACATCGTAATTAATTTCATTAATTAAATAAAGAAAAGCAGTAACTGGGACTCGAACCAGTGTCATAGCCGTTTGGCGGCATCGCTCAAGTCGGCGTACACAGCACGCTATCCACTACACCATCTAGGGAGTGGATAGCGTGCTGTGTACGCCGACTTGAGCGATGCCGCCAAACGGCTATGACACTGGTTCGAGTCCCAGTTACTGCTTTTCTTTATTTATAAAACTGATACGTGTACACTACGTTCTCTTTGACAATTCATTAATTAAATAAATTTCAATACCGCAGTAAAATTACATTAATTAGTATCATAAATAATTACGAGCTTAGTTATCCAATATGCAACAGACTAATTAATTTCATGTAATATTAATAATAAATATCACTACCACAGTAAAATGACAGAAATTAAATAATAATAAATTTCAATACCACAGTAAAATGAGATAATTAGTAGCATATATAATTACCTCCATAGTTGTCCAATAGGCTATACAACACGAACCGCTCAAGTGACGAAGAAAACCGTCTTCACTGCAGGCAGGCGAGAAATGAACTGACAAAAAGTCGTCAAAGTTGGGGACCTCTAAATGCAGCGCGATCTGGTTCAAACTTGCACAAACGTGTTTCCTTGTTCTTTAGAATACGGGGAAACGTGTGGATTAAAACTCCAAGCTCATTTTTATTTTACCCTATAGGTATGAAACACCCTAATGTCTGTGTTATATGTTGTTCAACTCCGTTGTCCCTCCTCCACCCTACCTTCCCCCAGTTAGGGTATCTTGACTATCACTGCGGCGTTGCCACATGTACGGAGTCGCCTGTGAGGCGAGGAACATTACATATGTGGGCAACTGTATTTGAAAATATCCCCGATCTTCACACTTACCCGTAACTTTTTGGACCACTCGACCCAAAAGTAAGCTGTCACCATACTTGTCCTTGATCTCGTCAGTGAGTTCACCGAGGAATTCGCTCCTTTGAGGCATAGTTTACCTTCCTTCGCCGTTAAAGCCACACTGTCAGTATCGGTGTACAGGACCCGTCGACCCAGGAAATGCATTAGGCCCCAAAGCTTGATACGTCCATAAACCATTGTAAAGTTAGCCACTGGGATGTTTGTAACGCGGGAGGTGTCTGCAACTAACTCGCTCCTATTGTTACGTATTATGTACAGTTGCGCTCATTTTTGTAGGACACTCTTCAGAAAAGATAGCGAAACCTGGCATATATTTGTTGTGTGTACTACAAACGGTTGGGATCACCTGAAGATCAGGGCCCCCATCCTTCTTTAGTTAACCTTATAAGGCTAACTAACGAAAATATCACGACTTAACCTAACCAATCGTCAAGGGCGTACAGTTGACCTAACGATTGGTTAGGTTAGGTCGTGATATTTTAGTTTGTTAGCTTTATAAGGCTAACTAACAAAGGCTGGGGGCCATGATCTTCAGGTGATCCAACGGTTGTAACATTTTATGAATGAATGTTTAGTGAGTGAGCGCTGATTGGTTAGTTGACTCATTACCAAATGTCTTTAGAACATAATTATTTCCATTCATCACTCTGGTTTACATATTACAAGGAAATATAAAGGAATAATTAAACATAAATTCAAGAAGGGGATATTTATTAACAAGGGGGATGTCAATGAAGTGAATAAAAAATGGTCTTGTAAAAACTGAAGAAAACCTTCGGACGTGATGAGAGTGTTCATGGTATTGGCAAACCTGAACGAACTGAAGTTTCAGTGTATGAAAACAGAGCCGTTGGTAGTCATTATTGCACCCTGAGCAAATTCCACGACTTGCAACACCCATCCCCTGTATTTATTTATTGATTCATTTATTTATTAATTAATTTACATTTAATATTCAACACAGATTTAGATAATATTTTGTGTTATAACAAACACAGAGCAAAAACCTGATATATATAAATACATATATAGTAGCCTACGGGTTACCAATTTGTAGTGGTCAAGAAAGTAAGCTTACTATAATTTATGAATTAAATTGAAATGAATAATTAGGGGTCACCAGTTCGGCGCACAGCCCAAACAAACAATATTTAATAAGGAGAGAGAAATTACTTTGTTGTTTTGTGTTTAATTAGAAAAATAAATGAATTATTTGTTCACAGTGATTAACAATTCTGTATATGGTAATTGTGCTATATTAGAATGGCTGATTCTTAGCAATGAGAAATGGTTTATACAGTATAAACGTTAAGTGAATATAATAATTACAAGAAACACTAATTCAGGTAGGCTAAGGAGATATGGGGCAGTAAACACAAAATAATAAGTAATTAAGCCAAATAATAACGGAGGTAATGAAAGTATGGTGTTGGTACAGTAAACGGATTAGGTAAGTAAAATAAAATACATAAATGAGCAAATAAACAAACGGATACAAATATGGTAAGATAACTGAATACGGTAAAATAATTGAACAGGCCTACTGTAGTCGTAATAGGAAAGTTAGTTTGTTGGTTGTTTGCATACAATTTTGGGCCTACTCGATTAGGCAGAGTTTGTGGACTTTTCAGCTTTGAATCCTGACTAGTTTAGCACGACGAAACAATGTCTCCTAAAGATCCTAGTGTAGTTTACGTTTCCCAACTTTGACCTAGTGTAGTTTGTGTCCCCTTTTTCGTCAGGGGGACGTAAACTACACTTGCTCCCCAATTTCAAACAGGTTTTTTTTCTAGAATATATCCTGATGACACTTTTCTCCTGTCCAAATCACCAGACCAAATACCTTTGTTTCTTAAGTTAATTTCAAGCACCATAATATTGAATTTACTTCCGAAACTGAATTTAATAATTCTTTATCCTTTCTGGACATAAAGATAAAAACTAATTCCTCTTTTGAAGCTTCTCTTTATCGAAAGCCCACAACATTCACTAGTCTTACTACGAAATTTTCTTCTTTTATTCCTTTAAATTTTAAATGATTCAATTTTGACTCTGACAAATGGAGCTTTCACTATTTGCTCAGATTACTTTAAGATACAACAAGAATTGGATTTCATTTGATAACTCCTTTACGAAGAATAATTTCCCCTCTAGATTCGTGAAAACTACAACAGGCAGAACTCTAAATAGATCAATAGACCCCACAACTAGAGATATAATTACTGTTCCCGAAGATATCTTGTATTTTATTCGTATTTCTCTTTTATTGGAACTTTGAGTTTTAATATGAGAAACAAACTTTTAAAATTGCTCAGAGAATTTTATCCGCAACTATGTATTAAAATCATATTCATCCCGTCTAACTCGGTTTATAATTTATTTAAATACAAAGATGATCTTCCTACACTTCTTAAGTCTTCCATAGTTTACCAGTACAAGTTTGACTACTGTATGGGGCCATATATAAGAAAAACCAAAAGACATCTAAGATCCCTTATTTATGAACACAAAGGTAAACCTGTCCGCAAACACATAATCCACATAATGATAAGCATTATAAGCATATAATGATAAGACTCATAAGCATATAATGATAAACATCATAAGCATCCAATTTCATAGTCTAAACTCATTGTACTTACTGCTGGGGTCTCTGACCTAAGCTTAAGCTACTTTTATCACTAGTAGATCTGCTATGTTTGAATTACGATATTCATTCACCTATTTTACCATTTCTTTTTGTTTTTATACTTTTACATTTGAATATTTCTTAGTCAACGTCTTATAATTTTAATTTTGTTATTTTAAACTGATCACTAATCGAACTCATTTTGTATTTAAAACTCATCTTTTATTATTTTATCCCTGAAGATGGATTTAGTATATTTCGTAACGTCGGTATGAATTAAAGTTTGAACAATGTTTATTTTTTCTCTGATGTTCCTGATCATTATTAAACTGCGTTTTCCACGTCATCACTCAATAGCCAGTGTATATATATGGTATATACATATATACATATATATATATGATGAATATATCATTTAGGCATCAGTTTGTATATTTTTTTATCTATTCTCGCTTCCAATTTATATTTATTTTCATTTCTTTATTCTTTTGTGACATATGTATTATTCAGACAATAACTATAAAAAAAATTGGTTGTAAACAAGCCATTTGAATTTATGTTGAATACAAATGTTGAATACAAATGTATTTGCTCCTCCCACAATTTTATTTCTATACTTACTATTATTATTTATTATATATATGGGAATGAACTCAGAATGGTCCCCTGAGGTTTTTTATGATACACACAGACCGTGCATAGAACAAGGTCATTCCCATCTTGAAACGGACATGTTTTGTGCCTTGAAAAGTGGACGCTCAATTCTGCCAGTTGAGGTTTAAGTTTTGGTTTTTGGCTAAAAATATAATAGTTACCCCTTTTTCTTTGATGTATTCAATTTGACGTGAAGGCAGCGAGTCTTTTGCTTATATTGAGGTTCTAAATGTAGCAGGGCTAGGCTGCTTTAAACCCTAAATTCATGTCCCAAAGCTGGATCCTGTCTGCTTTGCAGATAGCTGGTGAGGGAAGCTATATTTATGGGACCTTTTTGCGAGTGACCCGTTGCCCACGTCGGGCTAGCATCATGAAAAAGAAAAACTATGGTATTTGTCATTTACCATTACTTATTTGGACTATAGTGGATTTAATTATCCCAGAAGAGTTCCTTGTTCCATGCACGGTCTGTGTGTATCATATATATATATATATATATATATATATATACTGTATTTTTGTAACCTATATATTGTCTTGAACTCTCCTTTTACTTCAGTGTTCCTGAGGATGTCATTAGACGAAAGCGCTTGAGCACCACTTTGTGTTTCGTTTCCCTTCGTGTTTTATTTATCATAAATATTTTTCACGTGTCACTTTCGTGAAATAATTTTCATATATATATATATATATATATATTATATATATATATATATATATATATATATATATATATATATAAAACTTTTCAAATATATATATATTTTTGGTATGTAAAGGGAGTAAAGCGCCTATTTAGTCTTGTATCATAGTTCCGTCAACCAAAACTCATACTGAAAACAGTGGAAAAAACCCTAGGATATATACAGTGGCGCTCATAAGTATTCGTATAGAGAAATATTAGTTATATTCGATTCTCCTTGGACCATTCATAGGATAGTTATGAAAAGTTTACCGCTCGTTTGGAAAATTTAACAAATAAAAAAAAATTAGTTTAACTCCAATATATAATGAAAATATCAAAGAATTTGAGGAAAAAAAAAAAGAAACTTTCGTGCATTTATTTACAAAATTATTTAATACTTTGTGCATCCACCTTAGGCTTGAAGAACTTTCAAATTTTATCAGTAGTTGGCTGTTTATTGATTAGAGACTGTTGGCAATTCTGAATTCTAGAATTTTCTCTGTGAATCTTCATGGAAGACGGATAACTGTACAAGCTATTAATAAGCAATGGGTCGTCGTGGTAAAGAGCTACCTACAGATATTAAGAGAGCTGTTATTACTGCACACAAGTCTGGAAAGAGTTATAGGAAGAGAGGAGAACCTCGAATTCCATTTACGACGATTGCTATAGTTATAAAGAAATAGAAGGCTTTCAAACAATCGAAAGGTGTGGACGACCTTGCAAGATTTCAGAACGTACAACTAGACGGATTGAAAGAATGGCTGCTGCGAATCCACGAATGACTGCAGGTAATATTTACCAAACCTTAAGACTGTCTAAGATGGATAGCCATCCCTGTACTGTACGTCGTACATTGAGAAAGAATGACCTACATGAAAGAGTTGCACAAAGAAAACCTTTGCTGCGAAAAGCCCACAAAGAAGCTCGTTTAAAGTACACCAAGGGTATCAAAATGATGAATTTGCATGTTAAACTTTTGATTTATAGGATTTGAGAGTACATAATTTTCAAGAGCCCTTTTCATTTACAAATTTATACATATAAATATACCCCGTATATTGAAAATTAATATTTACACAATTATGTTTATAAACTGGTATCGTTACTAAATTTTAGGTTTAAATTTGCAACACAATTACTGAACACAAATGTCAGTACAATATATTCTGAGACCCGATGAACACGACGAGAAGAATAATTTGCGCAAGTTTTACGATTCAAAGAGTAATTACTCGTAATTAAAAGATGTCACATTAACAATAATATAAAATTTTTAAAAAAAGCAACAAAGGAAAATATTGGAGAAATCTTCACTATGACAGATTAAAAATTTTAAGGACTAATTAAACAGATTTTGTTGTTTAAATGCAATCATCATTAATAACAGAAAAGAGGATTTGTACACTCTTGTCAGTAAACTATTTAAGAAACCAAAATTATTTATGACGATTTAAAATATTCTGTAGTGCTATAAAACATATATATATATATATATATATATATATATATATATATATATACACAGTATATACTGTATAAATTTTAAAATAATGCCAGTACGGCGGTACTCTCACAACAAAGGTCAAACAGATCCAAATCACGTATATTTCTTTCTGTGATCTCTTTATTTTATGAGAAAAATAACAAATAAGCAGAACACGAAATGAGGTTCGGTTTGATCTGGTTTGGTTAGTCACATGGAGAAGATTATCAAGAAAGTAAGCTTGGCAAAGTTGGAATTACGCATGCTGTATATATATATATATATATATATATATATATATATTATATATATATATATATATATATATATATATATATATATCATGCGTAATTCCAACTTTGCCAAGCTTACTTTCTTGATAATCTCCTCCATGTGACTAACCAAACCAGATCAAACCGAACCTCATTTCGTGTTCTGCTTATTTGTTATTTTTCTTATAAAATAAAGAGATCACAGAAAGAAATATACGTAATTTGGATCTGTTTGACCTTTGTTGTGAGAGTACCGCCGAACTGGCATTATTTGAAAATTTATACAGTATATACTGTGTGTATATATATATATATATATAAATATAAAATGTTTATTTTACACACCATTTAATCTTTCATTTTTTATTTATAAGCTACAAATATTTTACAGTTGCAAAAAACGATCGGAAACGTTTATTCACTGGATCTGGAAAAACAATTTTTACGGGGTACATTCCGGGGGTCGTATTTTTACGCCCTGAATTTATGACCAATTTGTTACATTTTATTTATGACCATCGGAAGTTTGTTGTTTCGTTTATGCCCACGTAAAGGGTTATGGCTGAGACGATAAAATTTCTGATTAATTTTTATTTTAAGCTTACGATAATAAAATTTTTTATATTCCTTTTCTCGATATAAATGAAAATCGTTTTGTCTTTCTACCTGCCTATTAACAGCCAAGGTCGGAGATGCACTTAACCTGGAATCCGAACCACGATTTCCTATGTCGGGTCGTGCCACGTTTTTTCGACAAAACATTCCAGTGACGTTTCTCGGAGTTAGATTAAGTTAAGTTAAGTTAGACTTGGTTAGATCAGGTCAAGTCAAGTAAATCTTGGCTAAGTTAGGTTAGATTATTAAACTGTCGACGAAAAGTGTATGGGCTCGTAACATAATGTAATGCAAAGGACGGTCGCACATCTATTTATTACCAAGATCATCAATGCTGTTTAATTTCGCTGACCTTACGAGAAGAGGTGTAATGGCGTGGCTACATAACCCAGATAAATTAGAAGCGTTCAACGCTGCATTATAATATAACACTATATTAGAACGCTGTATAAGTCTCGTATTTATATAAGAGAAGTAATTTGTACTGTATTAACGTGTTAAAAGGTTCAGCATCGATATGGAGCTAGTGCCTATGCCCATAAGAACAATAAAAGTTTATTTTATGAATTTGAAACAAACGACATTTTGGTGGTATCTTACTGGTAAGTTATAATTCAAATATAATCTTACTGGAAAGAATTATATCTTACTGGGGGCACTGATGGCTGCTGCGTCAGTTGGCCAAAGCGCTTTATGACTTTCTGACTCTCCTGATTGAATATTAACCAGTAAAAATAACGCTTAAAAAATTCTTCATGTTGAATATATGCATACATTAATTTTGAAAGATATTTAGAATGTATATGGTAGAGGCTCATGTATATGTATTAGGTACAGCCCAAATAGTGAATATTACAGAAATTAGTCTCAAACTCCATCCTGAATCTTAAAACGAATATTTCTTCTTTAGTCTGCAATATCTGACATTGATTCAAACTTTTAAGATCCTTATTAGTGAAAGTTTGAAAGTAGCGTTTGCAAAAGTTCCATATCACAATAGGGAAAATTTAGCATCTGAGATTTCACTTTTGGTTCATTGTTGCTTTTGTTCCTACACTTAGTGTGAATAACTGTGTGAAGTATGGTTGGTCTACAGTGTCGTTAAGAGGTCGCTCAATCATGCATGACGTGTCTCACTAATGACTGATTATCACTAGGGAACAACATTTCTTTCTTGAAAACTATTTGATGTTTCTTATAGAACTTTTGATGCTGATTCCAAATATGGTTTCAGAGTATTTCTATCACCCATAGTTTTCGAGAAAATAATATTTCCATTTACTCAGAGTTTCCCAAAATATTAGTTAAAATTAAGTGTACTAATTTAATTTTTTTACTTTCTCTTTTTTCCAGGTTAACTATATTTAATAGTTTTTTGCATTAAAAAAATATAGCTATTTAAACAAACAGATTTTTAATAAAAAGAAAGAAATTTTTTTCAAGTTTTGCTCAAATTTTAAAATTTTTCATAGTAGAAAAAATTGGTTTTTCATTCCAAAAAGTTTTCCGTGATTTCAATAATTTTCCGCCAGCATGAATCGAAACTGTATTAATCCCAGAGATACATTTTGCTACGTATGTGGAGAACTGACCATAATGGCACAGAGGAAGACAATGACCCCACTCGTGAAGAAGGCTTACGAACTTTATTTTGGATGTAAGGTAGGCGACCAAGACAAATCCTGGGCACCTCATATCTCATGCATTTCCTGTGCCGTCACTCTTAGGGGTTGGATTAAAGGTACCCGAAAATCTATGCCATTTGCCATACCAATGATTTGGAGAGAGCCCAAGGATCAACTAACGGATTGCTATTTTTGTATGACTAACGTTTCAGGATTCTCTGCCAAAAATAAACATAAAATTCAATACCCAAATCTTGCATCTGCCATGAGACCAGTACTACATGACGATGATAACCCAATTCCAACTCCCCCAAAGTCATGGACACTGGATGAAGAGTCTGAAGTTGAACCAATGGAAATTGATGACACTAAAGATACAGACTTTCAGCAACCTGAATCAAATAAATCACGTATGATAACGCAGGTTATGCTGAATGATCTCGTGAGAGATTTGGACCTTCCGAAAAAGAAAGCGGAATTATTGGGCTCCAGGTTACGTGAATGGAATTTGCTGGCAAAAGATACAAGCATATCGGCGTTCCGCACTCGCCAAAAAGATCTGATGCAGTATTCTCCTCGTCAGGTGGTTTATGCTACTGTAATAATGTAAATGGACTGCTGTTAGCTCTCGGTCATGAGCACAAATCTGAAGATTGGCGTTTATTTATTGACTCTTCGAAGCTAAGCCTCAAGGTTGTACTACTTCACAATGGAAATAAATACCCTTCCATTCCTGTAGGGCACGCTGTCCACATGAAGGAATCTTACGAAAATGTGAAACTCATCCTGTAGGAGATTAATTATGACCAGTTTCGTTGGTATATATGTGGGGATTTATAAGTCGTCGCGCTTCTTCTGGGAATGCAGCTCGGTTATACGAAGTTCTGCTGCTTCCTTTGTGAATGGGACAGCAGAGCCAGAGATTCGCATTATTTTGTAAAGGATTGGCCACTTCGTCAAAAATGTATCCCAGGACTGAAGAATGTGTCTCATGAACCCTTAGTTGACCCCAAGAAAATATACTTACCGCCACTTCACATCAAACTTGGCATCATGAAAAATTTTGTCAAAGCAATGAACAAGGAAGATGAGGCATTCAAATATTTGAAGAAAAAGTTTTCACGACTTAGCGATGCAAGATAAAAGAAGGGATCTTTGTTGGTCCCCAAATCAGAGAGCTCATGAAAGATCAAAAGTTTGATGATGCCTTGAGAGGAAAAGAAAAAGTGGCATGGGAGGCCATGAAGAATGTTGTCACAAATTTTCTAGAGAACATCAAAGCCTCTAACTATGAAAAAACAGTGCAGGACATGATTGAAGCATATAGGTTATTGGGATGTAATATGTCACTAAAAATCCATTTCTTGCACTCCCATTTAGATTTCTTCCCTGAAAACTCGGCGACATAAGCGATGAGCATGGAGAAAGGTTCCACCAAGATATAGCTACTATGGAGAAACGCTACCAAGGGAGGTGGGATCCGGCAATGTTAGCTGATTACTGCTGGACATTGATGCGAGAAGCTCCTAATGAAAACTACAAGAGAAAATCAGTGACAAAGAAGTTTTAAGAAGAATATTTTAAATGCCAATCTGCCACTAATATAATTTTTATGAAGTTTTTACTAACTTCTATACACTTTTTGAATAAATATTAAAATACAAATTTCTCAGTAACCTTGGGTGATAGAGAAATTCTACGGCTATATTCGGAATCAGCGGAAAACATCCTATAAGACCGACCTCTAGCAGTGAGGTGTGTTACTAGGGAAGGCGGAGAAGTTAACTACGCAGGACTCCCTACCAAGCTTCAAGTCCTCCGGAAATTCATGTTCCACCATCTGGAGGAAAGGAAGACAGAATATAACAGTGCGGTGATGACCATTGAGGCTTTGATCCCGTTTTGGACAAAAGCAAACGTTCCAATGACGGATACCAGATACGCTGAGCAGAAGCTCCTGAAACTGTACGAGCAATACAGGGGCTGAAGAAGAACCGCACAAAGAATTTCCCATCCTACAGAATGAAGGAGGACATATTTCGCGGAGACCTTGACGATGTGTTCGATCTTTCACGTCATGACCCCCTCAAGACCATGATGAATGAGGAGGACAAGAACTTCCTTGTCGCTCAGCTCGATAATCCCACTTCCCCAGCTTTGGACCGATTGACAAGAAAATGGCTGACCAACAAACAAGGAAGAGGATTCGGTGTGAGGCGGAGATGAACCGAGAGGAAAGGCCAAACGCGAGGCGGATGCGAGATGGTCCCAGGGAGAACTGGAGGCTTCTAGTTCAAGCACATCTGAATCATCAGATTCAGATACTGTAGTTTTTAAGGAGTCAGCACGAAAACGTTCCACTCCTAAGCGATTGAAGTCTGTGATCAGCCTGACATTTCCTTAGCCTTGGATCGCCACAACATCAGTGACAGGAAAGGAATGGCAGTTGTCGCAGCAACTATTAAATCGCTGGGGCATAACTTGGACGAAGTGTCAATCTCACGCAGCACCATTCGTCGCGTGAGACAATGTACACGTGAAGCGGTGTGCCGCGAAGATCAGGCCACTTTCAAGACCCATGAGCCCCTTCTCTTGCACTGGGATAGTAAGCTGCTTACAGATATCTCCCATGGGTTAGAGGTGGTGGACCGTGTGGCTGTGCTTGTAACCGGTAACGGGGAAGAGAAACTCCTTGGAGTTCCAATGGTAGCTGCTGCAACTGGAGCATCTCAGGCTCAGACGTGCCTGAAGCTTGTGGACGACTGGTCTTTGAGGCGCAACGTTCGAGGTCTTGTTTTTGATACAACTGCGTCCAACACGGAACTTCATGCTGGAGCTTGTACTCTCATTGAAAAGGAGTTGGGTATTGATCTGTGTGGATCGCTTGCCGACACCACGTGGTAGAAGTCGTCCTTGCTGCGGCCTTCGGTGCTTGTTTCGGAACATCCAGTGGACCTGAAATTGCCTATTCAAGCGCTTCAAGCAGCACTGGGTTTTCATTGATCGCAACAAGTTCGAGAGTGCACCCGACAGCCTGTTCATTGAAACAGCAGAGCAAAGGAAGGAAATGGTCTCCTACTACAAGGAGGCTGTCAAGAAGAAGAGCCAGCGGGGACTATGATGAACTGATGCTTCTCTGCCTCCTTTTCTTGGGAGGGAAGTTGACGGTCCTGTGAGAATTCGAAGCCCTGGAGCCATGCACCATGCGCGATGAATGGCCAAGCCATTTACACGCTCAAGGTGTTCCTATTCAGAGATCAATTCACCTTGCTTCAGACCGAGAGAAACGGAACATCGAGGAACTAAGCCTGTTTATCACGCTCCTTTACGGCCGCTACTGGAACGAGGCCAGTGTTGCATACATGGCTCCATTGAATGACCTCACTTTTGCTCCAGCTGAAAGCTCACCCAGGAAAGACGAACGACGCGGCATTTGCCGCGATGAAACGCCATTTGTGGTTCATTTCTGAGCACTTAATCCCCTTGGCACTCTTTGATCCTCAAGTTCACGCGTCCACGAAGGAGAGGATTACTCACAACATCGTAGCTGTTCCCGAAAAAAGAAAAGGACTCAAGCGCGTGGACGGAAAAACGTTCTCCTCGAGCAATCCCTTGGAATTCTAGGCCACCAAACGTTCAGCAATCTTCTTCAACCTCGTCATGCAGCACGGAAGTGAACAGGCGCAATCATTCCTGTCCAAGACACCAAATGATTGGAACACAGATCCAGCTTACCAAGGAATGAAGGAACGTGTAGAGAAGAGGCAATGGTGTTAACGATTGCGCAGAAAGAGGAGTTCCGCTCATTAAGGCTTTCAACAGCACAATCACGAAGGATGAAGCGCAAAAGCAGTACCTCTCCGCGCAGTCGCTCAGCACCGCAAGGAATTCAAATAGCCGACTAAAACTGGTCTCAAGAAGACCTAAAGATCTTCAACTGTGTGCATTATTTGTTCCGCTGTTATAATTTCAATATATTAATATAATATAATATATATATTATATATATATATATATATATATATAGATATATATATATATATATATATATATATATATATATATATATATATATTAGGGTGATTCAAATATGGGGTAAAATTTTTTTTTCATATTTTAATGTGTTCAAACCCTTTAAATGGTTCATTTCAGCATAAAACCAACTATCCTAAAATATTTTAGCAAATTTTTAATTTTTAGGGGTGCTACAGCAATTAAAAATTTTACAGAACGACTCAAATTGTCAAATTTTTCCACACCACCCAGGGGGTACAGTACAAGGCGCATTGCTTTTTTTTAATGTGTAAAGCTCCCCCGTAGGTCCTGCCATAACCACAAGCATGCATAATTAAACTAGCATGATATTGAGACATTAGCTGTCCTTACTTCATCAATGTTTCTTTCTTTCTATCATGGTAAACAGCCCTGTAGTTTTTCACTGCTTGTAGCAAGAATTGTTTTTGATCTTCATCATGTGTTAGTATTTTATTATATTCATCCATTAATTTTACTCCTCTTTCCGCTATATCATTCACGACTTTCCACTGTTTGATAGATTCTTAGCGGAGTTATACTCATCATTATGCCATTCTTTAGCATCTTTGAGTAAAATTTGAACTAAATTCTGTTATTGTAAAGAATCTTTGAGTATTTGATGACAAAATCTTCTAATTTCTTCGTTGGAATAAGTGCAGGATCTAGAAAAAGCCCGTTTTGCAGGAAGAGTTTCTGTTGTATTTTGCAAGGCCTTTACAATTTTGTTTTTCGTTTCAGTAGGCACTTCATCATCATAAAAGGCCAAGGCTACCAGTTCTGATAGGTACCAGAGGTGACCTAACAGTTTTTTAATAGCAACAAATGCAATTGTGTCATTTATTTGTTTGTAGACTACAAGATTCTGTAATAATTCCAGAGCAAGACGAGAAGCGCAAGATGGCACAGGAGCTGTAAACCATGCCTTTACATATAACCGAGTAGCAAATAGACAGATGTCTTTTAGTCCTTTTTGTCTTTTACTGAAATTTTGAACTGAGATTTGAACATAAAAATTTTTAATGAATATGTAATTTTGGCCATCCACCTAGCCCGATGAAGTCCCGCTGGATGTTTAAATTTGATTCCACCTTTTGGCTCACCTCCCAAAAAAATAATTGTTAACTGCAATAGTTCTAGGTAATCGTCTCTTGGTTGGAATGTATCTAGTTGATTTGTTGCAAATATAATTATGTCATCTTTGATGTCATGAATATTTTCATAGATATCTGGATCTGATAATGCTGTTTCGTAGTCCTCCTTATTAATGCTTGACCATTTTTCTCTGAACTCCTTAAAAAGGACTATATCTGGGCCAGAAGATGGTGATAAAGACTTTGAAACAACAGCTTCCAGCATAATTTCAAATATATGGTGTCGACATGCCAGCCACAATAAATCGTTGTCGAATTTTTGTTCTAGAAGAATAGCTGCACCATTTCTAGGACCAGTATTGGCTGCCGTTGTATTGAAACACATGCATTTTATTTGTTCGCAGATGTCCCATTCAAGCGATGTCTGATTGTTTGCATTAAAAAGAGACGCATTTCTGTCATTCAATTTTGCAACATCAAGACTTCCTAATAATTTATCATCAAACAATTTTCTACGTTTGCCAACCTTACTTTTCCATGTTGAAGGTTGTGCAGCACAGAAACCAGATTCATCACTTTTACTCTCTTCTGATTCTGATGATGTACTGGTGAGTATGACAGCCTCTTCATTCTTCTTTCTTTTGATCTCTTCTTCTGCTTTCCTCTTTTCATAACGTTGTTGCTTTTCTGCTGCTCTTTGCTCTTTTTAGCAACAGCCTTATCAATGGTACCCATTTTTCCATGACGTCCTTTCTCACGTTGCATTTTCAAGAATTCTTATCATCTTCTATTTTTATAAGCTGCATAGCATTCTCATGAGCAATGTCAAATAAGTTTTCCAGTTTATCTTTCCATTTTTCTTCTTTATTATTTAAATTTTGTGATCTTTTCAATTTGTTTGCTTTGTTTTTCTTAAGCAGCTGTCATTCCTTCAGTATTCCTTGAATTTTATCTACTACATGTATTCTTTGTTTTGCTGGTATTCCTGCTTTTTTCCAAACTGCTAGCACATCATCTACAGTAGAGCAGCATGATTCTCTAATGTCTTGCTTTTTAATATTTCTGTAGTGCATGAAGAGGGCCATCATTTCCTTCTCTGATGGTAATACGGATGTTTTTAGTACTGCAGAGGGCTGCCCAATTAGCCATACTTCAGTTTCTTTTATTGTAGAACTTCTCCCAAATGAGCAACTGGGTGATGGTGAGTTAGGCCTAGCTTCCATAATCGATTAATTGGTATCAAAATTACGAGTTCCAAGCAACAATTAAAAGCAAGTTAGTATATAAACCATTAATTAAAAATTCTGAAATATAAACAATTAAAGATAAAATCATAAGTTGTAAAAACAAACAAATTGAAAAAGAGGGAAACTTTGACGACTGGTAGCACATAGTAAATTTTATTTAAAATTCACTAAATTTGGCATACATACTTTTTTGTCATAGGGAACAAAAATACAGGTTGAACAATTAAAAAAAAAACTTTGATTTTTTTAATCACCCTAATATATATATATATATATATATAATAATATAGTCAAATTGTCAAGTCATTATTATCCTTGTTCAATAAATGTTCCAGTCATAAATTGTCAAGTTATTATTCAAATTGTTTCATTTTGAGCGAGTGCATAAAAAGGTCTAGAGCAAAGATAATTGGCACATTTATTCTTGTGGGGGAATAGAATAAGGGCAGATGTGACCGAATTAAAATTCCAAAAAACGCTGTTGTGGACCACCCTAATCTCTCTCTCTCTCTCTCTCTCTCTCTCTCTCCTCTCTATATATATATATAATATATATATATATATATATATATATATATATATTTATTAGGGTGGGGTGAAACGCAATTCTTTGTGGAATATTTATTGCTTCACCTATAATTTGCTGTATTGGGTTCTATAGATGACATAAAGTGACATAAAGAAAAAATCAATTTTGCCCTACTAGCGTATTTTTGAGAAAAACAAAATGGTCGCTAGTCAAACATATAAATGCCTATAACTTGAAAAATATGCATCCAATTAAAAGACACTATAGAATAAAAATGATTCAAAATAAAAAAACATTAGAAAGTGCCCTTTTATAAATTATTTTCTCAATTTTAAATTTTATCAAAATTTACCTCGGTAAATGATATCACAAATAAATCACTTTTTTCTAAATAAATGAAAAATTCTTTGATGACCGAAGTATATTACTTTGATAATAGTTAATAACCTTATATAATTTTGAATATTCAAACTATAATCTACAACAACACTAATCAACGAGAGAAATTATTGACATTTTATTACCACAATTGCAGAAACATATAATCAATACACTTCCAAAAAATAGCACGCTGAGAATAGGTCCGGCCCCGGGAACCGATCGGCACTCTGACCGTGCCATGCAACAGGCCGTCGACTGCCAGTCTGGCCAACCGTAGACAGCCCGCTGCACGGAGATTTGAGGAAGTTTGGCCACCAGCGCGTTGATGTTTCGGTTTGACGTCGCCTCTTCGCGTTGATGTGTCCTGCGCTGGAGGATACAGCCACTGTTAGAAGCTTCCTCGTCAGCTGCTAACACTTTTGTCACGTTGTTCTAGGTAACTGTTCAGAGGTTTTTTATAAACAAATCTCAGTTTCCTGCTCAAAACGGCTCTTTCTAATTTTAAAATTAATTATTCAAGGAAGGAAGATGTTGACTTCTATTTTGGGACAATAGTTGATGATATTTATGTTACTTTATTGATTAATGAAAATGCGGTCCTAAGTGCAAAGCCGCCACCCATTAACAGGTCAGAGATCAGACTGAGCAGATCGGATCGAGTTAACTTAGCACGATTCCGATGTGGGCATCACCCCAACTTACAGACATATAAACACAGACTAGACAACTCCACAGACGACACCTGCCGCCACCTGTGCCAGGACACACCACAAACAATTGAACACATAATGACAGACTGTACTACTCTAGCACAACATACAACACAACACAACAGCACTAGTGCGTTGAACCTCTGGTCCACTCCGGAGAGGGCGATCGGTTACCTGCGTTCCGCCGGCTTGCTGGATCAGGGTGGGCTGATCGGTTAAACAACAACAACACTTCCAAAAAGATCCCTTTTCAAAAATCGTGGAGTGTTTGCTTTTATGAAATTTTGGTGAATTATTTCAGTCTCTAATTAAAAGCTAATTGTCAAAAAATGAAGTCATTTCTTTCTTGATTTCCATACATGGCAGCAATGAACGAGCCCTAATTCTTGCTCTTATAAATCCATCACGGGATTCTTGGGAATATACAGATGAGGTCGCCTCGGTGACAAGTTTTATTGCCCTCTCGACACTTTGTGAATGAAGTGGATAATTGGGTAGGCACAGTTTTTTAACCATAAGTGCATTGAGTTCAATATTTGTGAGCGCCATAGTGAGGGGAGGTTCAGTCAGCATTTCTTTTGACTAGAAAATAATATCATCCCATGCGTTTGCGTTGAAATTTATCTCAGGAACCTTAAATTCTCTGATTTTGAACACATTTTCCGTCTTTGTTCTAATGTTCATGATGAAATCAACTGCTCTGTTTCGTTTTTGTTCTGATGTATCTGATAACATTGCTATCAGAACATTTTCGCAATGAGCAAAATATGCATTTCTAGCAATGTAAGGCTTCACTACATTCTGAACATCCTTTGGAAGAAGATGAAATCTTTTAATTGCTCCAAATATGTGATGTGGTTCATTTCATATATATGGTCTACTCTTGATATCGAACCAGCTTGGTCCATAATTTGTAACAATGAAGAAAATTATTGAATAAAGAGCCAATGAAGGGGTTTCCTCTGCAATATATAGACGGCAGACACGATTTGCTAATGTCAGCCATCGAGAATGGTTCAATAGTCCGGGTTTTGTATTTTTCAAATCTTTTGAGACATTCCCACTTCTTATAGCCACAATAATTTTGTACAAATACTGTTGATCTTGGCTAAGATCATCGATAACCCCTTCTGATATGTGTGTTAAATCAATGCCTTCTCTAATTGGTTTGAAATTGACTGCAGGTATTTTTTCACATTCTTTCAGTGCTTCTCCGATTTTTCCAGTGAAACATGTTGGACCTTTTGTCTTACCATCAAAATGTTCAAATAAGTGTCGAAGGGGAAGTTCATTTGTATGCAGCATACAAATGCTCCATTGTAACGGTTTCTTTAGTTTTTCTTCTATGAGGTGGATGATCCCACCCTTGGCACCTGTGTTAGTATTTGTACTGTCACATCCTATGAGACGAATGCTCTCATTCATAGCTGACTCTTGAAAGAAGGAGAACAAACTATCAGCTATATCTTCAGCTTTACCAGAAGAAGGAACTACATGGGTTAAATATTCATTTCCTGGCTCAGACACCATAACATAGTGTTTCTCTCTAATGGAGTCTCCGTACCATTTGTTTCCTTTCTTCACCTTCACCAAAGTCTTGTCCTTTCTTCCGTCAAAAAATATAGCAGATATGACAGCAGGATTAGTTTTACTCTCCATCACCAAACTTTTTCTCATTTTCTCTCTTTCCCGTCGGATTTTGTTCTTGTCAATCAAAAGCGTACTATCTTCTTTAGTGATTGCTCCATAATCAACTAAAGCAGCTGAAGCCAAAGCAGCTGCTGCTCCTTCTGAAATTCCAAATCTATCGGCTTCCATCGCTACAGTAGGCAATGGAAGTCTCATGTGACCTTGTATGGCAACTGACTCATAGTCTGATTCGCTCTGATGTGGGTCTAATTCATATTGTGTGGAAGTACTCTATACATCTGAAAAACACTCTATTTCGGTTAAAATATGAGAGTCCTTCATTTCTCTTCTTCTTTTAACCATTCCTTCTTCTGTCCGCAATTTCCTAGACTGCATTTTTTGAATTCTTTTTGTCATGACTTTATCATTGTACGCGTCGATCGCTGATCCTGTAAAAACAGCAGCTCTTCTTTTGGTACCTTCAGTTCTCTTCGACAGGTGCATTTTATGTGAACATTTTCGCAGCTCTCAGGACAGCCAAGTTTTGATATGAGATAAAAGGGCATTTACAGGCACTGCTATCGAATAATTCTTCCAAGGTGTCATTAAAATTTTCTCTCATTTTGACACTACTTTTTGATCTACTAAGATCGTTTGCTTTGCCGATGAACCGCTTTAATTTGATATAAACTGATTTGTCAGCTATTGCAGGAATTGAAGCTTTTCTCCAAATACAGAATATATCTTCAGTAATTTTGTTGAAAATATCAGTTATGTGCAGTCACTGAAGTGGTTTCTTTTAAAAGAACATGGTATTGGCCCACCTGTTTATTTGTTGGCAATGTTGTAAGAGGAAGCTCTTGTGCGGTTCCAAATATAAAATGTGGTTTTGATTGACTCTTTGTAGCTCTAATGTTTGAAGCAGAAGCCATATTTGTTACTAGTTATCAGAAATTACCAATTCCAAATCCAACAAAAACCTGAAAAATAAAAAAAATTTCATTAAACATCTGAAACATTTCTATGAGGTAGAAAATGTGAAATAAACAATTTTTGCTTCAGCAAACTTTTTTGTAAAAAGAATGCTTTTCGAGTTATGAAGCGTATAATGACTGGCTGGGGGCCATTTTTTTTGGGGGGGGGGGGAATGGGGTACTTAGGATGAATTGAAATTTTTTTAATTCTCATATTCTTTTTTATCACCCTTCAATCCACCTTATTACCAGTGAAGCAATAGTTGGAAAATTTTTCACCCCTCCCTAATATATACAGGGTGATCAAAAAGTCGATGTGCACCTATATTACTCTGAGGGACAAAAGTGCATACATACAAGAAGTAAGATATTTTAATAAAAATTATACGATATCGTGCAATTTGTGTTACTGTAATATTGCACGATATCGTATAATTTTTTATTAAAATACCTAACTTTTTGTATGTATGCACTTTTGTCTCTCAGAGTAATATAGGTGCACATCGACTTTTTGATCACCCTGTATTTGGGATGAATTTCAGAATTAAACACGTGAAATGAATGAATGCTGCAAATCCACAAGGAAAAAGAAAAACGATTCCAAGACCTTTCGTGTATTCAGAGCTACACCTCGTCAGGGAATGAAGAGAGAAGGCAAGATGCCCATAAATATCTACAACGTAGCGGAAACCAAAACAATTAGCACATACTTGACAGAGTTAATGAGAGGCAAAAGGAATTTTAACAAGATATTGTAAATTTTATACATTCCCGCACTGTTATTGAAATTGTTTTTAAAATGAATAAATGCACATTCTAGAATATTTCTTTCTATTATATCTCTGTTTTCAACAAGCGCTTTAGAACTATCCCACTTGATGCTATGATTACATCTATACATATGGTTAAACAAAGCATTGGAATTATTAGCTGTCCTCCACGCATATTTATGCTGTTTTACCCGAATATCTAACGTTTTACCCGTTTGGCTTATATATACTGAGTAATATTGTGTACATCCGATCGAATACACACAACTAACAACATTATCCGGGCTATTCTTTATTAGGCGTGATTTAACAGTATTATTATACTTAAAGACTACATTGATGCCAATTGCTTTAAGTAAAGTCGGAAGATATTGAAAATTAACATGGTAAGGTAGGCTAAGGATATTTTTACGCTCAAATTCCTTTACAGTTACATTATTATAATACCTATTCTTGGCTTTCCTAAGACAGTTATCTAAAAATGAAATAGGATAACATAATTTAGTACCAATATTACTATAGCCCGCATCGAAGTGAAGAACGCCTTCAGAGAGTCCGAAGTAAGAAAAAATATATTTTTTTCCACCGTTCCTCATGTGTGGAGAAGTACACTTTTGGACGATATTTACAACAACTTACGTAGAAGATGCAGAACTCAGAACATAAAATTAAACAATAGACTGGAGGATTTAATTGTAATAGATACTGGACTAAAAAAGTGATTTTAGTAATATTGTTAACTTGTCGTCCCATGAGCTAGACATCAATACGAAATGTGCGTTAGGTTTTGGGTTAGGATTCTCAGTGCCTAGAAAACCCAGCAGTTTACTGATTGCCAAGTCTTTTATTAATTTTGAAAAACATAGTAATATATCCGAAAGTGAGGTGACTTTAGCCAAAGGTTGTGTGTATAGTGCTTTTAATACGAGGTATGAATCAAATTATCCTTTGAGGTTTGAAAAAGCCCTAAAAACACTTAAAAATAATAATTCATTACATATTACTAAAGCGGACAAATCTAATTCGATCGTCATCATGGACAAAAACAGTTATGTTGAAAAGATGAATACGTTATTGAGTGATCGTGATACGTACAGACCTCTAAATACAGACCCATTGGAGGATGTTAATAAAATGTTTAACAAAATTAAGAGAAATATTAAAAAATAACTGTAATGGGCTTTCGCAGCAGTTTCTTAGTATCAATCCGTCACTACCATATATGTACGGCTTAGTAAAAACACAAAATTAATAATCCCATGAGGCCTATTGTTAGCTCAGTAGGCTCCGTTAGTGAGCTCTATTTCCACATCACATATTGTAAATAGCATGGATCTTATTGACAAGCTGAAGTTTAATAATGACCCTAATTTCAAATTGGTAAGCTTTGATGTATGCCCGTTATTCACAAAAGTCCCAGTTGATGACCTACTTGATTTTTTAAAAGATAAGATCTCTGAATATTCTTTCCCTGTTCAACACAACACCCTTATTGAGTTAATTAAACTTTGTGTTAAAGAATGTAAATTTCAGTTTGAAAATAAGTTTTATGCTATGTCGTTTGGATTGGCGATGGAAATCCCCTTTCACCTGTACTAGCTAATTTATATATGGAATTTTTTTAAAGTAGAATTTTGGCTTCGATCGTTAATTTTAACCTGGTTTGGTACAGGTATATAGATAATATTTTATGCCTTTGGCCTAATAATTTGGATATTGACTTATTTCTTGGTAGGCCCAACAATTTAGTCCCATCTATTAAGTTCACAGTTGAAAAAGAAAATGATGAAAGCCTATCTTTTCTGGATCTAAAAATTTGGAGATGCTCTAATCAGTTCAAATTTGAAGTTTATCGCAAGCCTACTAATAATAACTCTTACGTGCATTTTTATTCTGACCATCATCCCTCGATTAAATCCTCTATTTTCTCAACTATGTTTCTTAGAGCATTGAGAGTTGTCAGTCCTGAATTTTTAGATTCCGAGTTATGCAATATCATGAATATTGGTACTAAATTATGTTATCCTATTTCATTTTTAGATAACTGTCTTAGGAGATCCAAGAATAGGTATTATAGTAATGTAACTGTAAAGGAATTTGAGCGTAAAAATATCCTTAGCCTACCTTACCATGTTAATTTTCAATATCTTCCGACTTCACTTAAAGCAATTGGCATCAATGTAGTTTTAAGTATAATAATACTGTTAAATCATGCCTAATAAAGAATAGCCCGGAAAATGTTGTTGGTTGTGTGTATTTGATCGGATGTACACAATGTAACTCAGTGTATATATAGCCCAAACGGGTAAAACGTTAGATATTAGGGTAAAATAGCATAAATATGCGTGGAGAACCGCTAATAATTCAAATGTTTTGTTTAACCATATGTACAGTATAGATGTAATCATAGCATCAAGTGGGATAGTTCTAAAGCGCTTGTTGAAAACAAAGATACAATAGAAATAAATATTCTAGAATGTGCAATTATGCATTTATTCATTTTAAAAACAATTTCGATAACAGTGCGGGAATACATAAAATTTACAATATCTTGTTAAAATTCCTTTTGCCTCTCATTAACTCTTGTTAAGTATGTGCTAATTGTTTTGGTTTCTGCTACGTTGTATATATTTATGGGCATCTTGCCTTCTCTCTTCATTCCCTGACGAGGTGTAGCTCTGAATACACGAAAGGCCTTGGAATCGTTTTTCTTTTTCCTTGGGTTTGCAGAATGTATATATATGTGTAAATATATAATATTATATATATATACTGTACTGTATTAGTGGTTAGGTGAAAAGAAAAGCATTTTTTAGGAAATGTATTTTTATCTCGAATTAATATGTTACAAATTAAACTTGTACAAAACAAAACTCTATAATCTAATTTGCGTATTCGTTCCTCGGTTTAATACAGTAAATCAGTCAGAACATCTGTTTGGCGACGAAGACAAGTTTTTCTAAATAAACTTTTACTACAAATCCTTTGAAGAACACTCCATAATGATTTTAGGTTTGTTGGTTTCCCTCAGCGTAATCTTAAATCGACTTCCTGTCCGTTTTGGGTGTGGATGGTTTCGGCCACCATGCTTTTCTACTCGTCTGACTTCAACCAATGCCATTTCTTCTCTCTCTCTCTCTCTCTCTCTCTCTCTGGTTGGGCCTCGGTCACTAGTGGAGTTCCTCAGGGTTCCATTTTGGGGCCGCTGTTGTTTATCATTTACATAAATGATATCGACGGTGGCATCGTCAGTCGGATCGCCAAATTCGCTGATGACACCAAGCATGGGGCCAATGTTGGGACGCCCGAAGCGATCGAGCAACTGCGTGCGGACCTAGGTAGGATAGGAAAGTGGTCCTAAAAATGGCAAATGCCGTTTAACTTGGGTAAATGCAAAGTGATGCACATTGGCTACGCCGATCCCAAGTCGGACTACTCGATGTTGGGGATTAATATCGAGGCGACTGATTTGGAAAAGGACTTGGGTGTGCTAATTAGCAGCGACCTTAAATTTACGAAACAGTGCGTAGAGGTGGGAAAGAAAGCCCAGAAGCTGTTGGGTTATATCAGGAGGCAATTTCAGTTTCGGAACAAGGAGATTGTGCTCTATCTGTACAATTCCCTGGTTCGGCTGCACCTGGAGTATGCTGTGCAGTTCTGGTCGCCCACCCTCAGGAAAGATATTGAGAGGCTGGAACGAGGGCAGGCGAGGGCCACAAAGTTAATCCCTTCCGTTAGGCATATGGGCTACAATCGACGGTTACGCGCCCTGAACTTGTTTTCGCTGGAAACTCGGAGGCTGCGCGGTCAACTGATCGAAGTTTTCAAGCTCTTACGCGGGTTCAACGATGTCGGTTTTAGAAGTATGTTTAGTTTAAATGATAACCCAGTTCGCAACAATGGTTGGAAGTTGGATTTGAAACGGTTTAGGACTAGTGTGTGTGTGGGACTTACTTTACGTATAAGATCTGTGACACGTGGAACAGGTTACCTTCAGAAGTTGTGAACAGTTCCTCTGTGGATCAGTTGAAGAAAAGGTTAGACCAAATCTTGCACACTATTTGAGTGTGTAGAAAATTTTCCCTGGCACCCGTTGCCATTGGTACCTCCTCGGTATGGGCCGCAAGGCCTTTTGAGGTACTTCTTTTCCTTGTAACTCTCTCTCTCTCTCTCTCCTCTCTCTCTCTCTCTCTCTCTATATATATATATATATATATATATATATATATATATATATATATATACAGGGCGTCCCAAAAAAATGTATACACACTTTAAATAATTATAAAGGCAGTGTTTATTAAAATACATTTCATTTTCAAAATGTAATAGAATCTACAGACATTATTTAATTGTTTTGTCAACGCCTGTTTTCAAACTGACGTCCGTTCTGGTCCAGGCACTGCTGATAACGCGAAGCAATGGAATCGCAAACATCACGAAACATTTCGTTTGGTATTTGTGTGCATTCTCGTTCAATGGCTGCTCTCAATTCAGCGACTGTTGCAGGTTTTATAGCGTAGACTTTGTCTTTTACGTATCCCCATAAAAAAAAGTCTAGTGGTGTGAGGTCTGGTGAACGCGGAGGGTATTCTACGAAACCCCTTCGTCCAATCCACATCCACATCGTGCCAAGTACCACTCGCAATACTCCACTCTTCGGTCCGGATCATCTTCATTAATAGCATGGACTAATCTTGGAATGTAACTTTTCCATTGACAGCGCTTCAAAATGCGTTGGACAGACGATTCTGAAATTCCTACCTCACGACTCGCTTGCCGCACAGATTTTCTTGGACTTTGGTGATACGTTTCCAGTACTCTTTCTTGCTTTGTGGGGCTTGTCGATGTCCGTGGTCTTCCGGAACGCTTCTTGTGGACATTCTGAACAGTTCCATCGGCTTCAAACTTATCTCTAATTCGAGTGATGGTAAGTCGCGTTGGTGGATCTGTTTGAAACTCCCTCCTAAACTGTCTTTGCACTTCAACTGCGTTTTGACACTTCCAGTAGCATTTTAGAATGAATTTCCTTTGTTCAGAGCTTAGTCTGACTGCCATTATTAATTCTAATGGGTTTAACTTGGAAAGAAAGAAACATCAATTGAGCTATCAGCTGTTAAAGTGTGTATACATTTTTTTGGGACGCCCTGTATATATATATATACAGAAGCTAAGGCTAACAAAGACCCTAAGATCCACTCTAAGGTAAGCCCGAGAGAAAGGAAAGAGTAGGGGGTTAAGAAAAGAAAATAAGGGGTTAAGTAAGTAGCAACACCTATCACTCATGGGTTAACATTCATTCAGAAAAATAGAAAAAAAGACTCACCATCATCATCCGCCGGCCACTGCCGACAAGTCGGAAAAATAGTCGAAGAGAATAGGAAAGGGGTGAAAGATGAAAAGAAGTAAAATAAGAACACTTACAAACCATGCAAACACAGTCTTAACTCAGTCATACCATGCAAACTACATACATGCAAGTAGAGAGAGTTACAGACATGCAAGTAAGGAGAGGATAAGGAAAAAAAAAAGTAGGAAAAGTTAAACAAAAAGTGGGTTAGTTTACTCTACGAGCTACATCTACGTTCATGTTAGTCTAATTTTTTTTTTTTATTTGCTGGCATAACGCTGGCATGTCACAAGCTGGCATTAATCGTCAACAGACTCATCCTCGACCACCACCCCAGAGCTCCTGTTACTAATTGTTTTTTTATTTTAAACAACGTTAATATTTTTAAAATGCCTATCTAAACGGTTCTTAAACATATTAACGCTGGTAGAGTGAACGACTGACGCGGGAAGATTATTCCATTTATCAATTACTTTAAATGTAAAGAAGTTTTTAGCGATATTAGTAATGAAACGTCTGCCACGCAACTTAAATCCGTTATTACGAGTATTGCTATTATCGAAAGTGAGCAGTTTGTCAAAATTTAGGTTATCGATGTTATTAACAATTTTGAAAACTTCAATAAGCACCCTCCCTTAATCTCCTAGTTTCGAGTGAATGCAAGTCTACCTCCTTTATCCTATCTTCATAAGGCTTGTTGCGCAATGACGGAATTAGTTTCGTGGCACGACGCTGAACCCTTTCTAACCTATCAATATCCTCACGCAAATACGGGCACCAAAACTGAACGGCATATTCTAAATGAGGCCTGACTAGGGACTTGTAAAGGGGCAATATAATATCCTTCGATTTAAATTCGAAATTACGCGCTATGAAGCCTAACATCCTATTAGCTTTTGCGCAAGACTCCAGGCACTGGTTCCTAACTTTTAAATCCTTAGATACGCGTACGCCTAAATCTACTTCCTCGTCAACGCTCGCTAACTCTCTATCATCCATCGTGTACGTGTAATTATTGTTACGAGAACCTACATGCAAAACTTTACATTTGTCTACGTTAAATTGCATCTGCCACTTATCCGTCCACTCCATAATCCTATTTACATCGTCTTGGAGCCTATTTCTATCGTCCTCGTTAACAACCTTACCGCCTATTTTAGTATTGTCCGCGAATTTTGACACGTTACTAGTCAATCCTACATCTGTGTTGTTAATATAATTTACGAATAGCAATGGGCCTAACACTGAACTCTGTGGGACACCGCTACCTACATCCAACCACCCCGATTCACTACTATTAACAACGATCCTCTGTCTCCTAGCACGAAGCCATTCCTCTAACCAGTTAGCTACCTGACCGCGTATCCCGTGCGCTTTAACCTTCGCAATTAATCTTCTATGCGGAACTGTATCGAACGCCTTTTTAAAATCTAAATAAATAAGTCAACCGCTCTATGTCTATCGTATTCGCGCACTATTTTGCTATAAAATTCTAACAAATTAGTTAAAGAAGATCTATGGCGTCGAAACCCACGCTGACTACTATTAATCAAATCTCTACTTTCTAAGTGATTGAAGATACGATCCCTAACTACGGATTCCAAAAGTTTACCGACAATTGACGTTAAGCTATTGTGCCTATAATTGCTAGCTACCGTGTGGTCACCTTTTTTAAAAATGGGCATGACGTTGGCTAATTTGAAGTCTTCAGGAATAATTTGATTCGAGTGACTGATTAAAAATCTTCGTTAAGGGGCCTACGATACCGTCTTTCAAATCTTTCAAATGTCTGGGATAAAAAGCGTCAGGGCGTGGAGCCTTGCTAACTTTTAGCCTATCGATATAATGCGCAATCTCACCCTCGTAAACAGTTATTTCACCCAAAATAGTCTCGCTACTAAATGGAACGATATCGTCCACGTCGGGGACATTATTTACGTCTTCAACGGTAAAAGCTGTTGCAAAAAAGTAATTGAAAATACCCGCCATCGCCTAAGCGTCAGAAGCCAAAGCGCCGTTAACATCCACTAGAGAGCCTATGTTATCTTTTATTGGCTTACAATTATTTACGTATTCAAAAACTTTTTTGGATTATGTTTACTATCCGCAGCTACAAGTATCTCTAAATTACGCTTAGCATTCCTAACTGATCTTTTAACATGACGTCTAAGCTCGATATATTTATTAAAGTTAGCTGCCGTGACATTACGCTTATTAAGTCTATACGCTCTATTACGCTCGTTTATGAACTCCCCTATTTCCCTAGTCCACCACTTGGGCCTACCATGATTTCTAGCGCGCTTGGGCCTACGAGGAATAAACTCCCTTTCAATATTCATAAAACTTTCTTTAAACGCCTCCGAATGCAAATTTGTGTCATTATCCATAAATAAGTTATCCCAGTCCACTACTCTCATCCTATCCGCAAAACTATCAAAATTAGCCCTATGAATATCAGGGACTTCTATTACGTTACTATCCTTAGTGTTTTCTATCATAACTTAAACCTAAGAATTTGATGATCACTACATCCTAAACTCTCGCCTACTTCTAAACTATCGACTATATTTTCGCCGTTCGTCATCACCAAATCTAAAATATTGTCACCGCGCGTTGGTTCGGTAACTCTGTCGTAAAAAATTATCTCCATGAACTCAATCAATCTCAAACCCTCCTCATTACCAGTAAAAGTCTCGTAATTAACATTAGGGCAGTTAAAGTCTCCGACAATTATACTATTCCGATTGTCAATAAAGTTACCAAGAAGTGAGTAAAATCTAGTATCGGTGTCGAGGGTTGAACGGGAGGTCTATAAACAACAACAAAATTAAAACTAATACTACGCGCCCTAACTTCAACGCATATCGCATTAATTGCTGCCGGAAAATCTATCTTAACCTCGATAGCCCTAAGGGAATTACGAATGTACAGCAAAACGCCGCCACCAAACCTATGTAACCTATCATTAGTAAAGAGTTTAAAACCCGGTATATCAAGTTCCCCCAACAAGTCCCGAGTCACGGTATTTAACCACGTTTCAGTGATAGCAACTATATCGTAGTTGCCGGAATAAATTATCGCCTTAAATTCGTTTAATTTATTTCTAATACTACGCGCGTTACAATAAAAGACGTTTAAGTTATTTTTTACCACGGGCCGGCGTTTTAAACTATTTTTCACGTCGGGCCCGCGTTCCCCGGACCCACAACGTTTAAAGAAGGCTTCGACCTATACAGCTTTCGCACGTTTTCGTCTATTAACCTACCTAGCCTAGCATTACCTATTTCATTAAAATGCACCCCATCTTTTATAAAAAGGCTAGGATCACTGAATTCGGACCACAGCTTTACGAAGGGTACATTTTCCTCAGCACAAATCTCTTCTAATTTATTATTCAAAAATATTGTTTTTGACGTAATCCTAAGACCCAACCCGTGCCTAGGGGTAATACCTAGAACTAAAGACCTATCTGACCTCGCCTTCAGGGACCTAATTAACCCCCTATATCTCTCCAAAAGGTCAGGCACTCTCGTATCGGGCCTATACGAGTCGTTGCCTCCTACCATCGTCACCAACATCGAGTGACGGGAGGCAACGTCAATCCTATCCACTTCGTCTCTAACTCTGTCAACCCTGGCCCCTGGGAGACAGACCCCCTCCTCTTGGTTGGATGCCGTTCAACGAACTCTTTGTCCATGGCGCACTAAAGAGTCCCAATTAAAATAGTTTCCCCCTCATTCACGTCCCTTTCCAAATGGGCGAAAGGGTTCGAAACCTCGATAGGGGGGGATTCCTATCACCTAACGTACGCGGCCTAGCTCCACCTTAACTTCTCTAAATCCCTCCCCATCTACTACTCTCGGACCAACCTTAACCCCTTCCTCAACTCTATCCAACCTTCCCGACAAGCTACCTAAACTAGAAACTAGGTTACGCACCTCACCCTTCAAATTACTAACGTCTTCAACGTTAGTATTGGTTCGGCTTTCGTCAACCGTAGCCCTACCCCTGCCCTCATCAAGCGTTGCAAGTCTTTCCGTTACCTCACGTACACTGCGTTTTATGTCAACTATTTCCTCCATTAACTCGCAAAAGAAACAAACTGATCTCTCGGTAATCGCCATAGGACCGCCGTTATAATCTTTAAATTCCGAATACCACCGGTTTACCCTACACCTAACACACGACGCTTTCTGCGACGGCATCGCGCAGTTAAAAATTAGTTTATAACCGTCACAAGTTTAAGTAAATTAAGCCGGCACGCTATGAAAACTTCTAAATCGCTAAAAACCACTAATATTCAATTACTTAACTATACGCAAGTATATAAAATTAAAAACTTTCCAAAAGTAAAATTCTTAGCAATATGCAAAAGTAGATGCAGTATCAGAGAGCTCAGGAAATGCGTTCGTTCATTACAGAGTTAGGAGATTTTATAGGAGGCGATTGTAGTCACCAATCGATCAGGGAAGTACTCCGGGAGAATGTTGGGCAGGAGACAGTGAGTGCTGGAACTCCCGTCGCTCCTGTCACTGTCCTGTCACTGTCCCTTGGGGACTCTGAGGCCCTTCAAGACGATTTATTCTCCCCAGAAGTGGGGACAATAAATATTCCCACTTCTGGCTCCCCGCTGTGAATATCGGGAATGCAGTCCCGGGCAGTGGAATTGGTTCTGCTACGGCCCATTCGAGATATCCTGGGCTTCTGCCTGGTTCACTTTCCATAAACTTCTGCAACATTCGTGGCCTTTCCTCAAATTCCCAATTTGTTGAACACCACCTCTTCTCCTCTAAACCTCACCTAATAATTATTGTAAACGTTTAGAATCAAGTAAGATCTCATTACGTAAAAAGAAACTGGCAAAGTCTGTTTAACCTAAATGGTGGAATGCTGAAATTAAAAGTAGCTTCACGTTAAAAAGAAAAGCGTATTTTAAATTTGAAGAAACAAATAATTTGTCCTATGAAAATGCTTACAAGCTATTGAGAAGGCGAAGCAAAAAACTTATTAGAAAAAGTAAGCGCAACTGTGAGCTATATACAGGGTGTACATAAAGTCAGGATCTATTTTTGTGAAGCACTTGGAAATTATATGGAATTCAATCATAAAATGATAAAGTGGTAACATTTATTAAATAATTAAGAGTAGGATTTGACGTGACGCCCATCAGTATCCCTGCACAGCTCAAATCGTTCCGCAGCATTTCTAAACACATTCTGGAGCATTTGCGGGGTTATGTTATCTGCAGCAGTTCGTATACGTGTACGTAAGTTTTCAAGACTCGTAATCTTCGTCTGATAGACGTGCGATTTGATAAAGCCCCATGCAAAGAAATCTAAAGGGGTTAAATCTGGTGATCTCGCTGGCCAAGGTCTGTTGCTTCCGCGTCCGATCCAGCGATTTGGAAAACGTCCATTTAGATAATCCTGAACAATTTTGGCATAGTGACAAGGAGCACCATCATGTTGATAGACGACGGTACTAACAATCCTATTCCCGTCGTCTATCAACATGATGGTGCTCCTTGTCACTATGCCAAAATTGTTCAGGATTATCTAAATGGACGTTTTCCAAATCTCTGGATCGGACGCGGAAGCAACAGACTTTGGCCAGCGAGATCACCAGATTTAACCCCTTTAGATTTCTTTGCATGGGGCTTTATCAAATCGCACGTCTATCAGACGAAGATTACGAGTCTTGAAAACTTACGTACACGTATACGAACTGCTGCAGATAACATAACCCCGCAAATGCTCCAGAATGTGTTTAGAAATGCTGCGGAACGATTTGAGCTGTGCAGGGATACTGATGGGCGTCACGTCGAATCCTACTCTTAATTATTTAATAAATGTTACCACTTTATCATTTTATGATTGAATTCCATATAATTTCCAAGTGCTTCACAAAAATAGATCCTGACTTTATGTACACCCTGTATCGTGAACTAAATTAAATCGAATCCGAAGGAATTCTACAATTATGTTAGGAATAAAAAAGTATGATAGCTTTGCAGGCGAAAACAATGTAAAAATTTATGATGACTTACAAATGACGGAAGTGTTAAATAAATTATTCTTTTCCGTCTTTACTAATGATCATTTAAGACATCAAAATTTTACCATTAGTGAAAGTGAAGTACTTTCGGCCATAGATAAAATTGATCCCAATAAAACTCTCGGGTCAGATGAGCTCTACCCTAGGATACTTAAAGAAATGAACTGCGCAATACTCTCCTCTCACATATACAGGGTGAGCCAAAAAAACTATTACCCTGATTTTGAACAATATAATTTTGTCTTTATCAAATGTTATTTGTACAATCAATATATGTGTCCTGTATACAATTTCATGGTCTATCTCATGGTGAAATTGGATTTTTGCTAACTATAACCATTATTTTGTAATTCGCTGTTATACAGACACAGGTGGAAAAACTTTCTATTTCTATACAGTTACCTAATTGAGTTCAAGATTATGCGGAATGTGTCCTCCTCCATTATCAATGCACGCTTGCAACCTTGACTTCTCCCTTATCGACGGCAGTACCGCATCAAAGATTTTTTCTTGGTAATAAGCAGCAGTCATTTTGGCATTTTGATCAACAAAAACAATCTCTGACTTCCCTAACTTTGAAATAAACATGGAAACCATGACTTTTTGAGAAAAATGCGGACGTTCCCTGCAAAGTCGATCTAGACTGATAGATTTTTTGTCCTGTCTTCCATAAACTCGGTCATTTTGTGTGTTTTTGTTGAGAAGCAACCGTAAAGGTCTTCTCGTCGCTGAACCATATTTTCGACACTTCTCTGTCTGGGAATCGATCTAACAGAGCACGACATTTTTCAACTCTTGCTTGCTTATTTGATGCATAGAGCTTATGAACTTCGACTCTTTTAAAACATTTAAGACCCAGATCATCATTTACTATACGACGAACACTAGAGCGAGAAGTACCAGTAGTTTTTTAAATTTTTCTAACGGACTTGTGCGTGTTGGGCCGTTCTTCTTCACTGCATATCATGGATGAAACCGTGTCAGTCAATATTTTCCTCAGTACGTGATGTTTTTGGCCTTCCACTGCCTTCTTTTCGTTTGGTCGACCTTGTGATATCGGTTTTCTTTATGAGATATTGAAGTTCAGGTATCGTCCATCGTTTATTTGGAAACTTTCTTTATTCGTTTTGTACCCAAGTGTTTCTCCTTACGCAGGTTCAAAATCAATGCTTCATCTTCCAAAGAGTATTTCATTATGTTATGACTTGTTCACCAACTATAGCAGAATGATGGTCTGAAATGGAAAAGGAAATAAATTAATTATTTTGTGTAAAAATTAGGGAAATTAATTATTTATGGAGAAACTGACTGTCATCTGAAAGTATCAGTTGCTGACTTTGACCGCCTTTTAATTGAGCACCGTATTCTGATACCTCCCTCCAGTTGTGAGCCTGTACCTCTACTCCTGGAGCGTTGAATCTAGATTCAAAGCCAGCGTTTGAAAGAGTAAAAGTATGGGTACAACATACGGCCTCAGCAGTAAGATCAATATACAGGGTGAGCCACAATATTTTTTCAAAAGTTGGGTAATAGTTTTTTTTTGGCCCACCCGGTATATTCAGTAATAATAATAATAATAATAAACCGTTACAGTCTGAAGAAGTTCCAATCGATTGGAAATTTGCAAACATTACACCAATATTTATAAAAGGGGACAAATCGCTTCCGGGAAATTATCGTGCCATTAGTCTGACTTCAGTTGATGGTAAAATTATGGAGACGATCGTTCGGGACAAAATAGTTAATCACTTAGAAATTAATAAATTAATCAAAGATTCTCAACACGACTTTCGACGTAATCGTTCTTCTCTTACTAATTTGCTCGACTTCTTTAATGATATTGTAAATTATGACGAGAGTAAAGCAGTAGATATTATATATTTCGATTTTGAAAAAGCGTTTGATAAAGTGCCACATAGAAGATTATTACAAAAATTTTATTCTCGCGGAATTGATGGTAATGTTCTCAAATACAGTAGATCGAAAATTGGCTTAGTGAACGTAAACAAAGAGTGTTCATTAATGGCAAAGCATCGAACTGGAAGAGTGTAACTAGCTGCGTGCCTCAGGGATCAGTTCTGGGATCAGTTCTTTTTATTATTTACTGCATATCAGTGACATCGACTTGGGAATTAAGAGTATAATTTCAAAATTTTCGGATGATACCAAAATAGGGGGACGAACAAAATCAGCGGCAGAACGTTTGCAGATTCAAGAAGACATTAATAAATTACTCGAGTGGGAGGAAATTTGGCAAATGAAATTTAATGCAGATGAATTTAAAACGCTGCATATCGGCAGAGACAATGTTAAAGAAAAGTATTTTATGCGCGACAAGACACTAACAAGACACTACTTTACCCTTAAATTTCTTTCCTTCCTTTCAACCTCTTTTCTCTGTTTTGCTTTAAAACTTTCACTCGACTTTAAATTTTCATACTTCTTTTAACCTTCCTTCTTCAACAGACTGCCTCGTAGGGACCAGCCGGTCTGTTACTGTTTGGTGTCCTTCGTATTCTTTGTATTCTCTTCTTCACCGAAACTTCACTTTGTGTAAACAAACAGCAGCCACTTTTCTGTGCCATCCTATTTTACACTCAATTTCACTTTCTCTATCCTCAGTTTCATCCCAAAGATGGGTGTTGTATATATGTACGCAACGACCTAACTTGCTCTCGTATCCCCGAAACTGAATTTTCCGAATTTTACACCCTCTCGCTACGGCTTAATCGCCAACCTCAAACTAAGTACATCTGCGCTGTCTACCTTTCTCCTAATTCTACTGACTATCCAAACCTCTTAGACTACCTCACTAATAAAGTGGAATACATTCTATCCTACTTTCCTTTCTCCAAAATCTCCATTTCAGGAGATTTCAATGTTTACCACCACTTTTGGCTTTCCTCCATTTCAATGATATCTCTAGTAAACTAGCTTACGATTTCTCTACCCTGAATGACATAGAGCAGATTGTACAGCACTCTACTCGCATGTCAATTGCCTTGGAAACGGGCACAACATTCTGGATTTATTTCTCACTACTCATCCTTCTTCTTACTCTGTCAACCTTTTCTCCGTTGGGCTCCTTCGACCACAATCTTATATCTGTTTCCTGTCCTTTCGTTCCAGTTCTGCCTTTGGATCCTCCCAAGAGGAGGTGCCTTCGGAATTTGAGCGCCGCTGATTGGGAGGCACTTAGGCAGTACTTCTGTGAGTTCCCATGGAACGATTACTGCTTCCGTGGCCGGGCTCCTCCGAGCGCGCTGTGCCATCACGGAGATAATTCTCTCGGGCATGGAAGCATACATTCCATATTCCGGTGCTGTTCCTCCATCTCCTCCACCCTCTGACTTAATTATGTCTGAAATTAGAATCTCCCCCAAAGATGTTTATTCTGCCCTATCTGGGCTAAATTCTAGGAAGGCGTACGGTCCTGACGGGGCCTTTTCTGTTCTCAAGAACCGTACTTCTGTGTTGACACCCTACCTAAACAAACTCTTTCGTCTTTGTCTTTCATCTGGTACTTTTCCTTCCTGTTGGAAGTTCACTTTCATTCAGACTGTCCGAAAGAAGGGTGACCGCTCTCAACCCTCTAACAATCGTCCAGTTACTTTGATTTCTTGCCTTTATAAAGTTTTTGAATCAATACTTAATAGGAAGACTCTTAAATACCTCTCTACTCACACTCTTCTTTCAGATCGACAGTATGGGTTCCGCAAGGGTCGCTCTGCTGGCGGTCTTCTTGCATATCTCTCTGACTCTTAGTCATCCTTCTTTTGGGATTTCGGTAAAACTTTTGCTGTTGCGCTGCACACTTCAAAAGTTTTTGATAGTTTGGCACAAATCCTTAATTTCCAAACTGCCCTTCTTCGGTTTCTATCCTTCTGTCTGTATCTTCATTTCTGATTTCCTTTCTGGCCAATCTATAGCTGCGGTTATAAATTGCCACTGTTCTTCTAAAACTATTAATAGTGGTGTTACTCAGGGCTTTGTCCTATCACCCACTCTTTTCCTTTTATTTATTAATGATCTTTTAAGTCACACATCAATGACACGAAAACTCAATTACTTCATCTGTCTACTCGTCACAATCTTCCACACGACTATCCTTTACCTTCAACACCACACAACTCAATCCTTCCTCTTCTCTTAACATTTTTGGTGTTTCCTTTTCGAGAGATCTTTCTTGGAAAGATCACATATACTCTGCCTGTCTGTCTGTCTGTCTGTCTGTGAGGTTAGGTGTGCTATACCGGCTCCGCAGTTTTTTCACACCACTTAGTTGTTGTCTCTGTGCAGGGGTTTTGTCCGCACCTGTACGGAGTACGCTTTTCATATGTTCTACTTGACCGGATTGAATCAAAGGCTTTTTTTCTCATCAATTCCTCACCTCTGACTGACTGTCTTCAATCCCTCTCTCTTCGCCGTAATGTTGCCTCACTCTCTCTCTACTGTCGCCATTATAACGGACACTACTCTTCCGCATTCTCTAACTGAACTGCATGCCTCCTCCTTTAAGGAGAGCACGCAGTACCCGCCTTTCGACACATTTTTATTCCTTTTCTGTCCAACTTTCTGATGCAAGGGTTGATCGGTATTTTTAGTCTTTCATCTACTCAACCAGCAATTCTGGAACAGTCTTCCTCAGCCCATCTTTTCCCGTTTATGACCTCTAATTTTTCAAACGCAGTGTTCAGGCATCAAAAAACTTTGGATCTTGTTTCTGACTCTCTCTTTTTCTTCTCATCTTCCTGCATATATATCAGTGGCGACTGGTGAACTTTTTCATCTAGCATGCAAACAAATTTAAAAACATAAATCAGCACAAAACCAATTGCGAGTGCCGTAGGCACGAGCCTAATAGCTAGGGGGTCTGGGTCAGCGTAGCTCCCCCAGCGGGGTCCGGACAGAGCCCGGAAGCCAACGCTTTTCTGTATTTTCAGAAGCATTTTCTAACATTCTAACAGGATTTATTTAACATATCATATCTTTGGGAATTTTCCAGATTAGCTGCAGTTGGACTGCTGTTGGACCCAATCACTTTTTTCAAAAAATGCCCTTTATAGGTTCTTATTACCCCCACCCTCCAATAAAAAGAGTCGATTTAAGTAAAAAAAAAAAAAAAGTAAAGAAAAATTCCGAAAAAATTTTGTTGTAAAATTATATTTTTTTTCTTTGCTTAAAAAGAAGTATTATGGAGAAATAATAACCTATAAATAGCATGTTTTCAAAAAAAGTGATTAGAAAGTGTTCAAAAACAGGCCAAAAAATTGTAACATTACTTATCAAATTATACATAAAATCTTGCCAGGAATTTTTATTCAAAATTATTTATTTGAACTGAAAATCCACCCTCCGAGTTTTTTGGCAAAATTCTTCAGTGACTATGTTGTAAAAATGTTCTCTTTTCTCCATCAATTTTCTTAAACAAGACTTTTCAATTAAAATCAAGGAGAGATTTGACTACCTCGCTTGACTTTGTGCATTTCGCAAATAAGTTTTTATTCTTTTTAGTGCAGAAAAAGATCGTTCTACAGATGAAGTTGAAATTGGTAAAGTTAAAACCAAATTCATTAACCCATGTACTTGCGGAAATCCTCCATGCATTTGATTTGCTAGTAGATATTTAAGTAACTTGTTTTTGGTAAAGCTTTTGTGAGAATATAACACAGTTAATTCTGATCTCAAATGAGCGAAATCGAAGAATGAATTTTAGTTACTTTTCAGGGATCGAAAAGGTCTTTCTGGAAATTCAGCTTCGAAATGCTTAAATCTTTTGCAGTCCAAAAGTTCTATGAATTCAAGACTGTCCATGGACTTGAATCGTTCCTTCATTTGCATATTTATAGTATCTAAAATTTAAAAAAAGCTGTCGATAAATTGTTTCGGGAGATAAATCGGTTGTTTTCCTGGATGATGGAGAGCCACACTCTTCCTCGACTGCATTCTAGATATAATCAAAAAAAATTTCTCTCATTTCTTGAAATTTAGTAATTGTTTTTTAATTGTTATTGAACAAAATGTAATATCCATAGCTTTCGTTTGCACTATTTGGAAGAGATATTCAATAAACGGGTAAACTGAAGCAAACACTTGTAATAAAAAATCAAAATCAAAGCTTTTAAATGCTGCTGAAAGTCCTCTTCCGTCATTTTTGGTTTTCTCATCAAAATTTTTTGGATTTTCGAGAATATGATTAAAAAGCCGTTTTAAATCTTTTTTATTTTCTTTGACTGTCTCTACCAATCGAGAAGAATAATTCCATCTTGTAGGGGCAAGCTTCGGAAACCGTTTCCCTACAATATCATCAAGCAATGATGTTCACTTTGTGGAACTGCTAAAAAATGATGGCAAATCTCCTAAGGTGGAGAAAAATGTATTACACTTTGGAATATGGGGAAACAGCTTGGCTTAAAACAAGATTAAGTTTTTGGGCGTAACAGTAGATAAAAACAGCTTCGGGTGCAGACTCTCTAATCTTTGCTTGAACACCATTAAGTTCACTTGACATAACAGCTGCCCCATCGTATGTTTGTGCAATTAATTTTTTCAAGCGGTCAAGTTCTTTTAAATGTTCTGTAACTAAAGCAGAAATAGCCTGAGAATTTCTATCGTTACTGACGTCAGTAAATCCTAGGAACCTTTCACAAATGTCCCCACTGTAATTAATAACGTACAACAGTTGAAAGTTGAGAAAAGAACTCACATCGGACGTTTCATCCAGCAAAATAGCAACAGACATGCATTCTTTAAGTTCGTTTTTAATTTCATTAAGGGCAACCGTACATATTGATTCAATTAGATCGTTTTGTATGGTAGACGATAATTCTTTAAAACGGTGGCAGTTTTTAGATGTTTGCAG